>CM062807.1:131710432-132010432 GCA_031772625.1 Pinus tabuliformis
CTATGATTGTTTATAGGTCTTTGGGATTCTAGTAGCAAGGGGCATCTACCAAGGGGATGAAAATCAAAGTTTTTAGCATAGCAATTCAATACTTGATAGTCCCTATTCTTTCCTAGTGCACATCAATTCACGAACCTTGCTAATCAGCTAAGTTCCAAAGATGTCTTACAAGTATTTTTCATGAAAAAATCATTTTAAGAGAACCCAAAACACACTAATATTGTGCCAATCATAGTTTGGCACTTTTTAAGTGTATTTGGGCATCCAAAGCTCAATATAATCACTCACAACACCCTATCAACCTTTCTACTCAATAATGGCAACATTATACTTATGAATTTTCTATTCAAGGAATTCATATGCCTATACTCTCTCTATGTGTATCTCTCTCTAACTATGAATGATTTTTTTACCCACTCTTCCATTTGTGGATCTTTTCTCCCTTACAAAATTTTCCATAATCAATGTAGTCTACTTTTGTACATCCCCTATATCTACCCCGGTCTTTCAAGTAGATCTACGGGTAAGTTTACAATTCCAAGGAATGTAGTCCACCCATTACATCCAATAAACTTTCAAGCACCATTTTAACTACCACCCCAACTTCTACAATAATGAGGGTGGTAGTTCCAACTGCATGGTCATTCATAATGAATGGGCTCTTGGGAAAGAGGGGAAAAGTTCATATTTTTAATTTGAATTCATGGAAAGACTTTCGAAATAAAATTTCCTATAACACCCTTGTAAATCTCCCACTATTGGTATCATGGTCCATATTGATGTTCACATTCCTAGTCAATTGCTTAACATTTATTTAATGGAAAAATACATATATATTGTTCCCTGTTTAATTAGTTCATCTTTGTCACAATAGAAGCACATCCATGTTGACACTTGCAAAGGAACACTATTAACATAATTAATTGTAATTGATTATGAATTAACATGGTGATCAATATGGGGATGCTACACATGGAATTGAACATGGAATTAAAAAATATTAAAAAATAAATAAAATTACAATTTTTGTGATAAATAAAATAACGAGTTTCACCGTGAGGGATTTGATCCCTCTCGATGCATGATAAATGTGGAGTTAATATGGATCTATGCTGGCGAACTAATTGTAATGTGATGAGTCTACCATGTTGCATAATAAATGGTGTGTATATGTAGGAAATGTTTAATTCAATGATGTGTGCAAAGGAAGATGCTTAATTTCCTTTGTGCTCAACATGGACTTGAAAAGTGGCATATTACACACAGACACTGTAGAAATTCCCACTATATATCAACAGATTATGAAATATACTAAAGCAAAATACAAGATCTACTTCTACAACAAACTTGCGGAAGCTTAATCGAATATGAGCAAGATCAAATTGAACACATATAACTAAGAATGAGAAATCAATCACACATGAACACAGAAGAATACCCTGGGGGAAGCCTCAACTAAAAACCCTGATCTCTGTATTATCATACAAGTGGAAATATGTTCAGATTACAAAAAGAATCAGCTCACAAGCTATCCTACTCTCTCTGCAATCAAACAACATAGCTCACAAACTGAATAGACACAAGATATGCCTTCCCTCAGCCCTCCAAGCCTCCTATTTCCTTGCGTAGTTTTTCTTGGGGTCCAATGATGCCACCTGTGTGATTGGCCTCATCACACACTCACTAAACTAAAGAAGTAACTGTGCAATCTCTAAGGAATGAATTCCTTCTGCATGCAAGAGATATTCACAATGGAATATTCCTGCAACTAATAGTACACTATCCCTCCATCTTATCTCAACTGGGTCTCTGAGTGAACTGACATGCATGAGTTATTTATGAGAGAATATTAAGTTATCTGAAGTGCAACAGTTACATGCATGCATGCATTAACTAATTGAACTCACAATTAGTTCAACAAACTATTTGAACTAATCTAACTGGACTTAACTCAGTTAACTGAGCTAACTAATTACAACTCAAATTACAACTCATCCTTATCTCTTTAACTAAGGGATAAATTCCTCAATCAATGGAGAAACTGTTGCATGTCCTCACATAGACTTCATGTTTGATTTTCTACAACTAATTAACTCAAGATGAATTAATTAATTATTTTACAAACAATTGCTAAGATCAAATTCGAATTTTACTTCTCTATTTTAGTTCAGGGACTAACTAAAATAGGAAGGTATCCCGAAATGCTATTTATAGCAGTGCTAAATTTAGCACTTCTATTTTTAGCATTTCTTGTTGCTATTTTCAACACTCCCTCTCAACAAGAAAGGGATTATCAATAACCCCAATCCTGTCTCTATGGAACTCGAACTTGCATTTTGACAATGCCTTCATCAAAATATCTGCATCCTGTTCCTCGGTCGAAACATACAGCAACAACATGATCCTCTTGACCACACAGTCTCGAAGATGGTGATATCGGATATCAATGTGCTTGGACCTGTCATGAAAAACTGGATTCTCAGAGAGTTTGATACAACTCTGATTATCGCAGTAGATCATAGTTGGATCCATCCTCTAACCAAACAATCCCACTAGAATCTTTTGCATCCAAATGGCCTCACATGCAGCCTGACTAGTAGCCATGTATTAAACCTTTGCTGAGCTAAGTACAACTGATCTCTGTTTCCTGCTGTACCAGGAAACTGCAGCTGAATTAAGGTTGAAGATTCCTCTAGAAGTGCTCTTCTGGTCTGATGGACTCCCTGCCTAATCCGCATCTGTGAGCCCTGAAGCTTCACTCCCTCTGTTCGTCTGTACCACAATCCAAACTGAGATGTGCCTCTGAGGTATCTCAGCACATGCTTAGCTTCCTTCCAAAACAACTTGGTAGGCTGAACCATAGCTTGACTCAGCTGGTTCACCGCAAAGCATAAGTTTGGTCGTGTGTTCACTAGATACATAAGTGAACCCACCAGCTGCCGCTAAACAATAGCAGCTACTATCTCACCTGAAGTAACATCTTCCTTCCTCTAGTTCCTAGCTAGAGGAGTCAGCATGGGCCTACACTTCTCCATGTGAAAGCGCTTGAGTATCTCATTGACATACTTGCCTTGAGACACAAATACTTCACCATCTTTCTGCCACACCTCCGTGCCTAGAAAGTAGTGTATAAGACCCATGCATTTTATTTCGAACTCTCTTGCAAGGTTCTCCTTGCAAGACTGGATCAGCTGGTCATCACTTGTCAAAATCAGACCATCAACATAAAGAACAATGATCAATGGCTTACCTTCTACCATGATGTGGTAAAGGTTTGCATTTGCTTCACTTTTGGTGAAGCCCAACCCAGTGAAATAGCTATCAATCCTGGTGTACCAAACACGGGGTTCTTACTTCAACCCATACAAATCCCTCTTGAGTTGGCACACATGCGACTCACGATCGAAGGTCTCGAAACCCTCTAGCTGCTCAATGTACACCTCCTCCTCAATCTTCCCATTAAGGAATGTTGTCTTCACATCCATCTGATGGATCTTCCAACCCATTTGAGCTGATAGTGCCAACATTGATCTGATAAATGAGTACCTTGCTACAGGAGCAAAGCTCTCATCATAGTCGATCCCCTCGACCTGTTAGAAACCACGAGCAACAAACCTTGCCTTATGTTTCTCAACACTGCCATCAGCTGCCTACTTTACCTTGTAAAGCCATCTGGAACTAACCACTGACTTATCCTGAGGTCTTGGGACAACATCCTACACACTGTTCTAAATGATATAGTTGTACTCCTCTACCATTGCATCAACCCAGACTGGTTGCTGCACTGCCTCCTCGAATGAAGAAGGTTCGGACTCTACACACTCCCCAACTAGGGCCATGTAACCAGTGTACTGCTTGGGTGACCTCCTCTATTTGCGTTGAGAATATAGTTGTCCCACATTCTACCGTGCATCCAGCATCAACCTGTCAGCTTCCCTTGAGCGTTTCCACCCATCTGTGGAAGTCTCAGCATGAGTGGATGTCTCCACTCCCAGATCCTTTGTATGCGGCTCCTCCGCATCAATCTAAGGCTCCTCCTCCTTAGGAACTGAAAGTTCCTCCTCTGCATGCAACTTGAGCTCCCTCTCAAGAGATACTCGCATGGCTTTCTGCTCGTCAAACTTCAGATCCCTGTGTACCACTGTCCTCTGACTGGTAGGAAGGTACACCCGATAGTTGTGGGGTGTATCAGTGTACCCCACAAGTATTCCCAACTCAGTTGTTGGATCTAGCTTCTTCCGGGCATCTTTGGTCACATGACAGTAAATTGATGATCCAAAGATTTGGAAGTGACTCACATCTGGTCACTTCCCAGAAAAGGCCTCCATAGGTGTCTTCATTCCCAGTATACGGTGCAAGCTTCTATTCTGCAAGTATATTGTTGTATTGCATGCCTCAACCCACAAATGCAGTGGTAGGCTTTGGTCATGCAACATCGCTCGAGTTGCTCCCACAATCGATCTATTCTTCCTTTCGGCCACCCCATTTTGTTGTGGGTTATGGGGTGCCGTCAACTCCCGTTTAATTCCTTCTGCAGTGCAGAAGTCCTTAAACTGTTGGGAGACATACTCTCCACCATTGTCGCTACGCAAGGCTTTTATTTTCTTTCCAGATTCTTTCTTTGCCAAGGCTTTAAACTCACAAAACCTCAAGAAGGTCTGATCCTTCTTTTGCATAAAGTAGATCCAACATCTACGAGAAAAATCATCAATAAAAATAACATAGTACCTTTGTTTAGCAGTGGAGGCTGTAGAGAAAGGTCCACAAACATTTGAGTGAACTCACTCCAGGATTGCTCCAGCTCTACTGTCTCAATCCAGAAAGGAATATTTCACATACTTACCCAAGGTACAACCTTTGCATGTATTCGTCTGCTCCAGTTTTCCCTTGGGAAGTCCAGTAGAAATCTGTTGCATGATCTTCAGGGCTCCATGGTGCAAGTGGCCCAATCTTCTATGCCATAGCTCGCCAACATCTTGGCTCTACACCATCTCAGATTTGGAACTCAATGCATCATAGTAATCTACCTCCATCTTGTAGAGATTCTTTACTCGAATCCCAATTCGCTTGGTCTGTCCAATGCCGATATGCCTCAGGAATACCTTTCCTTTACTAAATACTACATCATAGCCTTTATCTTCTAGCATAGCAATGGACACAAGATTCTTCTTCAGACCTGGTACATACTTTACATCAGTCAGGGTGAGGGGAGCTCCATGCTCCTTCTTAAACACAACCGTACCTTCACCTGAAACACGGTATTTTCCATCATTGCCCATCTCGATTCACATCTGGAGATCCTTCTCCTCCAAGGTACTGAAAAGATTCTTGTCACCTGACATGTGGAATGAAGCTCCACTGTCCAGGTACCACACACATCCCACCATGGATGAAACCATGCATGCGATAAGAGAGAAATCCAACTCAAACTGTGAGGCCAGTGCCTCACCATTAGATCCCTTCGAGGATCCCTTCTTAGATTTCTTCTGTGGACAATTCGTAGCATAATGGACCACTTCATGACAATGAAAGCATCACACTTTTGATTTGTCAAACTTCTTCCCACCATGGGAAGAACTGGATTTGGAATGGGACACCTTCCCTTTCCCTTTCCTCGCATTACTCGCTAAGGCTAGATTTTCCTCATCATCTTGCTTTGATAAAGATCCATCTCTGGTGCTTCTTCTTATCTCCTCCTGCATCAGATCCGACCAAAGTCGTTCCCAATCTGGTAGTTTCTCTCTTCCATTAACCGAGTCTTGGTAGCTATGCCATCTCTTAGGAAGACAGAAGAGTGCAAGGCTCACCATGTCATCATCGACTGTCGTGATCCCTACGCTTCCAAGCTCATCCCTGCAAGTGGCGAGCTTGTTTAGATATGTAGAGATCGTGTCACCCTTTTCACACTTGATTTTCCGAAGCTTGTCTTTCAGCGCCATCTTCCTCTGATCGTTGTTGTTCTGATATAGATCTTTCAATGTTTTCCACATCGAAAATGGTGTCTCCTTCCCATGGAGGCTTCAGACAATGTGGCCTCGAACTTCCTCCAGGAGGATTCTCCTTGCTCTAGCCACACATTTCTTCCATTCCACGAATTTTGTAGCATTAGTTGCTGCAGGCTTAGGGACTTCTTGATCAATGAAGTCCTTTAGACCGTTATCCTCTAATATTGCTTCCATGCGATCCTTTCAAGCTATATAATTCGAGTTGCCATCAAGGGCATACTCGAGTCTTAAACTGCTGAACGCCATTGGTGAAATTGAGATGTGATAATAACTCGATTTCTATATTCAGGAACCTCAAACTTCAAACTTCTCCCTTCTTATATATTGTTCTTCACTTTGATCACCTTTTCTCTGATACCATGTAGAAATTCCCACTGTAGATCAACAGATTATGCAATATACTAAAGCAAAATACAAGATCTACTTCTACAACAAACTTGTGGAAGCTTAATCGAATATGAGAACGATCAAATAAAACACATATAACTGAGAATGAGAAATCATTCACACATGAACACAGAAGAATAATATGGGGAAAGCCTCAGCTAAAAACCCCGATCTCTGTATTATCATACAAGTGGAAATATGTTCAGATTACAAAAAGAATCAGCTCACAAGCTATCCTGCTCTCTTTGCAATCAAACAATACAACTCACAGACTAAATAGACACAAGATATGCCTTCCCTCAGCCCTCCAAGCCTCCTATTTCCTTGCGCAATTTTTCTTGGGGTCCAATGATTCCACCTGTGTGATTGGTCTCATCATACACTCACTAAACTGAAGAAGTAACTGTGAAATCTCTAAGGAATTAATTCCTTCTGCATGCAAGAGATATTCACAATGGAATATTCCTACAACTGATAGTACATTGTCCCTCCATCTGATCTCAACTGGGTCTCTGACTGAACTGACATGCATGAGTTATTTATGAGAGAATATTCAATTATCTGAAGTGTAGTAGTTACATGCATGCATGCAATAACTAACTGAACTCACAATTAGTTCAACAAACTATTTGAACTAATCTAACTAGACTTAACTCAGTTAATTGAGCCAACTAATTACAACTCATCCTTAATAACTGAGGGATAAATTCCTCAATCAATGGAGAAACTGTTGCATGTCCTCACATAGACTTCATGTTTGATTTTCTACAACTAATTAACTCAATATGAATTAATTAATTATTTAACAAACAACTGCTAAGATCAAATTCGAATTTTACTTTTCTATTTTAGTTCAGGGACTAACTAAAATAAGAAGGTATCCCGAAATGCTATTTATAGCAGTGCTAAATTTATCACTTCTATTTTTAACATTTCTTGTTTCTATTTTCAGCACACACACACACCAAAGTGCAAACCTTTTTATAGTGGAAAACTTAAGGAAAGGATTGCACCTCCAGTAGTTTGATCCCTCATGATGCAGGATAGATATGGACTTACAATGGATCTATATTGGTGGACTAATTGTAATGTGATGATTCAACCATGTTCCTTATCCTCCCAAAGATTAGATTCCCTAATCTTTCATGTCAAATTCTAATTCTATCACATAATCTAGCTATAAGCACAAATGGTCATGTTTCCTTCCTCATCACAAGAATTATACAATATCTCCTTAGGGTCAAAAATTCCCTTAACATAAACTTCAAAATTGTTGTTAATATCCTTCACAACAATTTCCTTTTCCTATTTGGTTTATTTGTGAGACAAACAACAAATTTTAATTTAGATTACATACATGGTTAAACATTACTGACCACATTATTTTCACAATCAACCTTACCACTACAAGTAAGCATAAGCGCATAATCATCTACAACAAATATTTTCTCTTCCTTATCCTTACTAAATAAAAAAGAGAGGAATCCTTAGTCATGCAATGTGAACATCTCAAAGTCCATTATCCATTCATTTTGAGAAGTGTGAGCATGCATTATTTTGGAAGAAGCAATAGAAAGACATGGTTTTCATTGTTACATCCTTAAGTCCATCACTTCTAATCACCTTAAAGCCTCTTTACCTTATCCTCAATATCATTGATCTTCTTCCAACACGTCTTCTCAATAGGCCCTAATTTCATATAATATCAATAAGTATGCCATTCTTGACCTTATCTATCAATCGTTTACTCTCAGTTGACTACTTTATTTTATCAACTAGACCTCCATGATTCTAGTCAATGTATCCTTTAAGGACTTTCATGATATTTTCATTTCAACCTCTTTCCCTATAAATTTTGTCAAAATGTTTCTTTTGTGAAATGATCTTATATATTATCACAAATATTTCCTTCATCAAATAGTTCTTTTATGCCCTAATTAACTAACTAAACAAGGAATCAAGTGTATAACCCTTAACACCTTCTTTCCTTAACGCTTGATTCGCACGAAATGTGGAATAAAAAAACATCATAGGGTGTTTTTTATATTCATCATAATCAATTCTATTAATTGACCTTCTTTATTTAAGAAGTAGCTCTGACATTTACCCAACTTTAACTATATCTCATTAACATAAGACAAATAGTCTTCAATCATGTTTAAAAAGAGGGATTCATGGAAGGTCAACGCTTTCTCAAGTTGCATCACCTAACTTTCATTAACCTTGTCAAATTTATTCTTCAAATTCTTCTGAAATACATTTAGGTAGTTGATTCAACTAGTATGGAACTAAGTCGCTTTTGAGATATAGGTTTTCATGACACTTGTAATTTCATCCTTGTTGATATTTAGAAAGAATTTATCATGATAGACTTTCAAATCAAGAATACTAATTTTTGTAAATAACCATCAACCTTTACTTTCTAATAGAGTATCCATATTCTATTCCCACATGCCACAGTTATGGTCATTGAGAATGATAAGCCCTTACTTCAAATTCATGTTACTTCTACAAACCTTGATCCAAAGAATCTTACAAGTTTAAAACGAATCGATTTTTTTTAGAGATTTAAATTTTTAGGAGATCATATACCATTGATATTTTATGTGATGTGAAAACCTACAAGAGGTCTTACAAATATACAACCAAAATAAGATCTCCAATCCATAAGCTCTATTACAATGTTATAAATCATAGGTGCATTGCAGGCAGCATACAAACATCTCCAAAATAAGAGTTAGTAGTATCAATAACATATCATTGGAGCATAGAACTTACATAATGTATCGCTAACAAATATCACTCACTAAATAAACTCATTTATTTATATATGAGTATCCAACCATTCTCCACAAATCATGGTTGATCTCAAGTTAATCACACAAGGTTGTCTCATCAAATAGTTTAGGCATCATATCTTACCTCGATTAGCCCTAGATGCTTAAAGTTCACGAAAATAATCTGCATCAAATCAATTTAAACTAACTTGATTCAAACCATTTATTCAACTAATTAACTAAAACACTTCAAATTAAATTTTCAAATTAAATTTTCACATTTAAACACTGTACATATCACGGTAATTACATATATAATTTCTTTTACTTTTTACTTTTGAAATAGTTAATTTTTATTTTAAAAACCCATTTTATATATTCAAATAGCAACTTCTCATGCATCACAACTCCAGCCATTCCTCATGAGCAAGTTGAGGAGCTCAAAAAAGTTCCTTCGTACGATCTGCAATAACGTTCGATCGCACATTAATCTAGAGAGCATTCATGACCACGCAATTCGAGGTATTGGCTTTCAATTTATTAAATATATATTTAATATACATTATGTACCGTAATTTGTTTTCAGATATAATGCTCATGTTTCATATTAAAAAACTGATACTGCCGGGTGAAAACAACACAATGATGGAGAAACTATTAAGTGTAAATTTTGAATACAACTTCCATGTGATATTACTATATCATTGATTGCCCATAGCTTCCTCAAAACTATTCAAGAGATATCATTAAGTGGACATTTTGAATGACGTTCATGGTGAATCGTGAGGGCTTGTGATGTGAGAATAATGAGTCACTTTCCATCTACTCTTGTGAGGAGTGAGAATCTTGAGTCACAATGGTCATTTAAAGAATCAATTTAAAATAATATGTGTAATCAGTTGATTTAATGTAGCTTTGGTGGAATTGTGTGATAGATATTTTTTTTAATAATAATAATTATTTAAATTGTGTTCTTTTTATAATAATTGTTTTTTTTTAATATGGTAAACAAATTTGAAACAATTATACTTTTAAAGTTAATATAAGAAGTAAAGTTCAAATAGGTATTTTGGTATTTTGACTATCACTATTGTTGAAAGTTATAATTCTTCATAGTTATCAACTTTTAAACATGATATGATTGAGTAAATTTTAAATAATTATCTTGGTTCAAATACTTTTATTATAATTTTTTTTGTAATTATGAGTATTGTTCAAGTTGTAATTTTTAATAAATATTGCTTTTTAGTTTTAAGGAGCGTCTATCCTTCTGGAATCGTTTCCTTTCAACATAAATTATGGAGATGGACTCACTCCTAATAGCTTGTGACTTGAATTGTACCCTCAGCAGTGATGAAGTTTGGGGGAGAGGCAGGAAGACCGACCCTTTGGCTGGACTTATCAAAGATGCTATTCTCCATCATAACTTTGTTTATGTCTACCCTCCTAAAATCGATCCTACTTGGGATAATGGGAGATCTTACTCTTCTTATCTGGCTAAAAGACTAGACCTTTTTTTGTTTCATGATAAGCTGCTAGATCCCCTGGGTTTGCTAGTTTCGAATATTGTAAATTGCTTTATCTCTGATCACAGACCAATTTCTCTACAGTGGAAAAAGCAAGGTATCAGGAAGGGTCTTCCCTTTAAATTCAATAGAGTCTGGCTGGAGGATTCAGATTTCAATGACCTTGTTCAAAAATCCTGGTTATGCCACTCTCCATTGGACTCCTCTTCTCCTTATCAGAAACTACTGGATAATCTAGCTTCTCTCAAGACCATAGTCAAAGCCTGGCAAACCAACAAGATAAAATCCAACAGGAGAGATCTGAAAGACATTCAAAAGGAATTGGATGAAATTGCTTGCAAAATGTCTGAGAATTGTCTTCCCTTAAAACTTCACTATCGTATAAAGGAGTTGGAATCCAAGAAAAACAGTTTACTTGCCATAGAAGAAGCCTCATGGAGATTAAAAAGCAGAGCCATATGGTTAAAGGAAGGAGACAGGAATACCAAATTCTTTCACAGATATGCAAATAAAAGGAGAGAAATTAATACAATATGGGAGATAAAAGACGAGGATGGTAATATGGTACATTCTCAAGAAGATATCTCAAATGCGGCTGTGAACTACTTCAAAAAATCATACAGAAGGAATGAATCCAGCATGGCTGAAGACATTTTCTAGGGTATTGACCCTTTCCCTACCATGTTTGATAAAGAACAAAATGAATACCTTTATAAGCCCGTCACAGAGGAGGAATTATTATTGGTAATGAAATCTTTTAAAAAGGACAAAAGCCCAGGACCAGATGGATGGACGATAGAGTTCTTCATTCACTTTTTTGATCTTATCAAGAAGGACTTACTAGGTATGGTGGAAGAATCAAGAAGGTCGGGCAAATTTCACCAGCACATTACTTCAACATATATTGCTCTCATTCCAAAAAAGGAAAAAAGCCTCCTCTTTCTTGGATTTCAGACCAATATCTCTGTGCAATGTAATTTATAAGATTGTCTCCAAGATCATTGCTGGTAGAATCCGAGGCATCCTGTCTAAATTCATCTCTCAGGAACAACATGGGTTCCTCCAAGACAGGAATATCCATGATGCGGTGGCGAACACACAGGAAAGTTTGCATTCCTTACATACAAAGAAGCTTGACGCTGCAATTCTGCAAATTGATCTCAAGAAGGCCTATGATTGTCTTGATTGGGGTTTTCTAAGATGTCTACTCTCCAAAATTGGCCTTAATCATCATGTATCAAATTGGATAATGGCATGTGTTGAAAATGTAAATTTTGCTATCCTAATCAATGGATACCCATCTGCTTTCTTCTCTGCGGTGAGAGGGCTAAGACAGGGGTGCTCCCTATCCCCTCTCCTATTCATTCTAGCAATGGATTCCCTAAGCCTGCATTTAAAAAGAGCTATAAAGGAGGAGCATAACCGTCCCATGATGATCTGCAGAAGAAATTACATTTCTCACAGCCTTTTTGTGGATGACATACTGATTTTTGGAATGCTATGCCATATCACCTGGAGCTGTATTTATAACATACTGAAGAATTTCCAAAAAGCTACAGGCCTTCAAGTAAATGAAAGTAAGTCCACCTTCTATCATGGGGAATGTGAAAAGAGAATTATTGAGTACTTGACTAATCTGTATAAAATTGAAGCGAGACACATTAAGGAAGGCATGAAATATCTTGGATACCACTTAAAGCCTTCCTGCTATACGAAAACGGATTGGCAATGGATCTCTGATCGCTACTACAAAAGGATAGCAGGTTGGGAAAATAAGTGCCTATCGATGGGGGGTAGGGTGGTACTAGCACAATTGGTGCTAGCACAACTAACTGTGTATTGGGCCCATCTGTTTTACATCCCAAAAAGCATTATTTCTTTGCTGAATAGTATGACAACAAATTTCATCTAGGTGAAAGCAAAGAAAAAAAGAAATATCATCTGACAAAAATTTCAAATATTACACTCCCAAAAGAACTAGGAGGATGGGGAGTCATGGACCTTCGGAAATTTGGGATGGCCCTGGTATGCAAATAACTTTGGAGGAGTATATTCGAGGATAGCTTATGGAGCATAACCATAAGGAACAAGTACATGGGAAATAAAGATTTATCATACTGGTACAGGGAAGGTACTATAGGGTCCACATATGGCTCTACAATTTGGAAAAGTTTCCGTAAAATAGAATTTTTTTTTCTCCAAAACCTCTCATGGAGCTTACAAAATGGGAACAATGTGTATATAGGGTATGACCCTATATGGGGAGCAGAAGATTACTCTATTATACCACCACAAATAAAAACTTCCTTCCAAAGTTTGAGAATTTTTGTATGGAGTCAAGTCATTGCTGGTTGGCAGGGCCCTTCTCCCATTTGGAAAGAAGCCCATGAGTTGGGCCTTAATGGTTCACTGGCTCATCAATGGCATAGGATACTAATGACCATGAGGAGTATTGGTTTCTGCCACACAAATTTTTGTGATTTTCTCACCTGGAAAGGGAAAAGGGGGAAGAATAACATAAGTGTAAAAGATATCTATTCATCTTTGACTAGAAGCCATCTTCCTCTATCAGATTTTTTTTTCCCTTCTTCGCTATGGAAATCAGGTGCCCCAAGCAAAATTATCATTTTTTCCTGGCTGGTCTACCATAACAAAAATCTCACATGGGAAAATTTGCAGAAGAGGAAATGGATGGGCCCAAGTATATGCCTAATTTGTAAATGGGGGGGGGGAAATAACTATCACATGTTCCTTAATTGCAGCCTCACTCATCAGCTATGGAAGAACCTATCCTCTTATTTTGGTTTTACCTATATTTCTCATCCTTCTATCAAAGAGGCACTTGAATGGTGGGGTACACAGAAAAGATCATGGAGATCCATACCACAATTGGTCTTTTGGACAATATGGAAATGGAGAAACAAACTCTTGTTCCAAAATAGGCAGAAATATTTCCAGTCAGTTTTTGAACATATCATATCTTTGTACAATTCTCTACCACAAAAGACCATACATCATAAAAAAGGAGATGAAATTGTGAAAGACAATCTCAAACAGATGATTTTCCCTAGAGCTTTTTTTGATGGAGCAACGCAAAACGGAATGTGTGCCTGCGGTGTTTTCATTGCTATAAATGAGGAACAAAATATTTCTATTCACTGGAATGGTGGGAAAGGAACAAACAACAAAGCAGAAGCCATGGCACTTTCGGGCCTCCTTCACATCAGCACTTTCCTAAGCATTCCGATTCTTCAGATATATGGGGACTCAAAAATCATCATTGATCATGTCATTGGCAAACATTCAATAATTTTTTTTTTCTAGCAGGATGGATACACAAGATTGATTTCTTCCAAAAATGGAAAAAGGAATGGTCTATTCAACATGTCGATAGATCACTGAATACTCAAGCTATCAAAAAAAGGGCTTCTAATTCAACCAGGTAAATGGAAAATGGATATTTCCCTGAGAGACACTACTTACCAGATTGTGGATTTCTTCCTCCCTGGAACATAACTTGTTTTTTTCTCGCTTCTCTCTTCCCTCTGGTTTTTTGTATCTAGCAAATGCTAGTCTCACGATGCACATTAAACTTCCTATTCAGGTGGTACTCCTATCGATAGGTTTCTATCTTACTTTTGCAAAACTTTGGATATATCTTCTTTGACTTCAGACATTCTCTAATAGTCTTGTTATTTTCTCAACTTTCTTCTTTTTTGCATACTTTCAGAAGTAATAGATACAGAAGAAGACTGTTTATTGCCTCTTTTTAGGCCATGTTATAGCAAGTGGTTTCTGCCAAAAATATGTACTATGTGGCTGATCTGAGATTAATATAAAATCTGGCTTTTATTCGTACTGAAGAAAAAAAAGAAAAAAAAAAGAAAAAAGAAAAAAAGAAAAAAAGAAAAAAAAAGTTCAAGTAATTATCTTTAGTATTATTGTTCAAACAATTATCTTTATTATGATTATTGTTCAAGTTGTGGTTTTTAATAATTATAATTTTTTCTCTAATATCATAAACAAAGCCTAAACAATTACCTTTATTACTATTATTGTTTAAGAACCATTCCCATGATGAGTTAGGTGCTTTCTAAGCGAGTGATTATTGTTCAAGCTGTGGTTTTATGATCATTACTATTTATTGACTTAATATGATTAACAGAATGTAAACAATTACCTTTATTATGATTATTGATAAGTTACAATTTTCTATCATTATCACATTTTGACCATAATATAACGAACAAAACTCAAACAAGTACTTTTCACTTTTCTGATAAAAAACAATAAAAATAAATAATATTATTATATTAAAAAATTATAATATCATTATATAAATTAATAACATTAAATTTACAAATAATAAATAATGTATTAGAATAATAATTTATAAAATAGTTTTTTTTTTAAAAACCTCTCTATTTCTCTTTCTCCTTATATATCTATCTATTAAAATAATATAAAACTAAACTCTTTAAAAAACTCTTTAAAAATCTAAAATTCATTAAAAAAAAAAAAACCATTAGTTTATAACTTTGATTCAATATTGATCACCCTTTCACATCAGAAAAACTATTCCAAAGGCAACACATTAACTTTAAAAAAAAATATGTCTTGCACCATCTGACTTCTAACTTCTCCCTTTTTTTTTTTTTTTTTTTATATTAATAATCATTGTATTCATACAGTATTAACTATATATTTAAATTAACCTTTAAAAAATATGTCATGCACCATCCTACTTCTAACTTCTTCCCTTCTTTTATATTAAAAATCATTGTATTCATAATGTATAAACTATATATTTGGATTTATAATATGTTTTAAAATTATATAATTTGTGATAATATTAAATATATATGGTAAAAAATATAAATATATTTTAATATTTATTAAACTATTTTATAATTTTTTTATTACGGTGAAAACATTTTTTATATTTTTTTATTTGATGATAGAGATTTGAATTTTGATTTTATGATTTACATGCTATTTATTTTATAATATGAAACTTGTTAATTAAACTATTTTTATAAATAAAAAATTATTTTTATAATTATATATAGAAATAATGTGTAATTGTTTTATGTATTTAATATTAAATTTATACATAATTACTACAACCATATTAAAAATATTAATGTTGTTGATATAGTCGAAGGCTTTATAAATATAACAAAAAAATTAATGCAACAGGAAGAATGTTTAACCAAGGTACACTTTAGCTGATTAACCATATGTAAAAAGGTTATGGGTCAACTTTAATTTGAGAAAAAAAAGGAATTACACATCTTATTGTAAAATTAACCATTTTCCTAAAAAAAAATTGGTTATATATCAATTTCACTATCTAATTATAACACGAACTTATTAAAATTGGAATAATCTCAAATCCCTAGAAAATTGGTGGGGGAGCCATGTGGTACAATTCTAATTTAATTTGAGAAAAAAAAGGAATTACACATCTTATTGTAAATGATATTGTTTATATATTAATTTCCTGATCTAATTAGAATGTGAATTTATTAAAATTGGAATAATCTCAAATCCCTAAAAAATTGGTGTGCAGGGAGCCACATGGCAAAAATTAATTTTTTAAATTTATTAAAAGTCAATGCAACCTAACCAACTAGGTAACACACTACAAAGGTTGATAAGCATTAAGACTAAGCGTATGATGAGCATATTCCCTTGATAATCAATCTAAGTAATTAATTAAAAAAATAATCATCTTAAGTTGAAATAAAAAACCTTTGGCAATTAAAAAAATATTAATATAAAATAATATAATAAATCATAAAGAAAACAATTCAAGATCTATATTTATATTTTTGAATTGATTTGTATTTAAAGTTGAAATTATGTTTGATTAGTGAAAGTTAATAAATGTTTTTTACATCTCGATATAAAGGATATAAAGAAAATGAGTAATTATACAAGTGATTAAAGTAATAAACCCTAACACAATTTAAATAAAAGTAAATCAGATTAATAAAAACCCAAACTTTAAAGGAAAATTAAATTAAATTAAAAATAAATATTAAATCTCCAAAATTTATTTTTTCTCATTACATACTCATAAATATAAATTAAAAATAAATTTATATTAACTTCTCATCACATACTCATCCTTATAAACTTAAAATAAATTTATATTAATTTCTATTATATAATATAGACATATATAAGTATATTATTCAAACATATATATTCACATTTACCCGAGAAATTAAAATATTAACTTAAATAATAATAATAATAGATGTTAAATTATATATATATATATATATATATATATATATATTTTTTTTTTATATTTTAAAAATAAAAATAATTTATTTTTTTTATTAACAGTTTTTAATAAAATAAATTATTTTATTTATATATTAATTATACATAAATGTTAAAAACATATATATATATATATATATATACTGAAATTCAAATCATTATATAAAAACTAATCCTCATGACATAAATAAAAGTATTTAACTAATTCATTAAAAATAAATTACACAAATATTTTTCTTTAATTTAAAATAAACAAAAAAAATCTTTAATTTAAAATAAAAATCTATGTCATGCCATTAGCGCTGTGATACTTTAAGTGAATTGATAAAAGACTTTTCACTTAAATGATATATACTTTTTATAAATTATTTTTTTCCAAAAATATTTTATTAGTTTAATTCTTTTACTAAATTTAAAAATTACTTTAATATTTTCTAATTTAGAGTGGATGATATTTTATATATTTTCTCATTTATAGTAATTGAGTAAATCATTTATGAAAATATAATAAAAATTACAAATTGAAATATAATCTAATCTGTTATTATAGAATTACTATCGAATAACGCAAAATAAATAAATAAATAAATGTAACTTTCATAAAATAGTAATTACGCTCTCTTACCACTAGATAAATATTATATTAGTATAAAAAGTTATAAATTGAAAGTTTGGCCCATGGCTCCCTCGATAATGTAATGATTCAATATTTATTTTTATTCTAATTATTACTCTGCTTTCCATTGTATGCCATGGTAATGGAAGCATATTAAGCGTGGTTGGTGTAATTGGTGCAGCAAAAGTGGCCTTCCTCGCAGTGCAAGTCAGGGGGACATGCCTCGCACTCGTACACGCTGTAGCAATATCCAAGACCCTGACACTCTGCCATTCGTTCACAGATCAAACAGTTCAACATGAGAGCAAGAAAATGTTTATATTTACGTACTTCCATTTTTATTTAACAATCCTAAAAATATTACCTACCTGATTCCCTGACCAGGAACAAGAGGGCAAGGAAGGTCCACACAGTGGCCATCAGGACCATCTTAATCAGCTGCTTCGCCATCTCTGCATGCAAATATCTGATCTCAATCAATATAAAATAAAATATGCTTTTTATAACTTCAGTGATAGAAGGAGCATTGCCAAAGGAGTAATTTGTATACCGAGAGGAGGCTTATTCCACTATTAACAATTTGGGCGATAGGGAAGTGGCGCAACAGGATAATATTCAATTCAATAAGGGATCGGCAATCAACAATTTTCGAAATATATCCTCCACTTGTATAATGAGATTGGACAATCTTGTCAATCCAAAGTCAGGCATGGTAGGCAGACTCAGTCCAAGGATGTCACTGTTTATCTTTGTGCCTTTTTTGACGGAGCTGCTCAACATGGCACATGTGCCTGTGGAGTTTTTATTATCATTGAGGAAGGTCAAGTTTATGACATCCATTGGAATGGAGGAGCTGGATCAAACAATAAAGCAGAAGTCATGGCTCTGGCTGGACTCCTATCTATATGTGACTTCCTTGGCATACAAAAGCTTCATATATTTGGGGATTTGAAAGTGATCATTGAGCACATACTGCCTAAACATATCATAAGGAACATACACCTCTCAAGATGGCTGAACAAGATTGAGGCCGGAAGGACTATACCATATCCCACATTGCCAGGGATAAAAACCGGAGGGTAGATGCTTTATCAAAACAAGGTCTATCATCTCCACAGGGTATATGGAGGATGCAAATAATAGTGGACAACATCTCTCATCAGATCCAAGACTTTTCTATGCCGGGTACATAATTTTCTATAATGTGATCCCTATCTGGTATGACTTTTCATTTTTCCACAACTTTTGACTCCTATGTTGATTTTTGATCCTTAAATATCATGGCATATGAGACGGTCAAATGAACTATCATTTTGTTCATAGAAGCTACTAGCAATATCTCTCTATACGTCCTATCATTTCATGATCTGATATGGCTATATAAAATCTTTTCTCTCCATGTGCTTATAATCCTCTATGTTCAGCCATAATTGATAGTCCCCATATGCATTGCTGTATTTTTTTGATGAATGCATATAATATAATATAAAGCTTTTTTCGTGCTGAAAAAAATATACTTTTTATAAATCATGCACAGTTAATCATAACAATAATATCTTTTTTTTAATCAGTATGAGAATTTTTCGATATTTAACTTTGAAAGATAAAAGGAGTTAGGAATTAATAGTTCACTAAATTATTTAGAAATTTTATTTAAAAAATTAATTATTCAACAAACCACTAGAACTAAAAAAAATTATTATCAGACATGAAATACAGCTATTAGACCTGTTGTGTATCTTCCTGCAGTGTCTTCAAACGAACAGTTTCACAGATTTCGTAATTTGGATATATCACACACAAGAAAATTTATGATATCAATGATCTTTATTAACGTTGGTTCTTTTACAATTAGAAACCTTATTTTGATTTCACTTTAAATTAGAAACATTCAACGCAATTTGGTCCGTTGCTATTCAATTATTTCCTACTTCGTTTACAAACCGAAAATTGTGGAATGTTTTACAGAAATTACGAAACCGGAAATGGTGGAATGTTTTACAGAGATTACGAAGCCGGAAATTGTGGAATGCTTTACAGAGATTACGAGTATTTTTTCAATTAAGCTATAAATTGTGGAATGTTTTAAGAAGATTACTAGTTTTTCTTCAATTAACCCATAGATGATTGCCATGTATAGGAATTCTAAGGCATATTAAATGGTATATCACTTTTAACTTATTACCCCAGAAATGGGCTACATACTGCTAATTAATATATTTTTAAATTCAAGTATTAATAAATTAAAAAAAAGAGTGTGAATATATTTATTTTAAGAAAAAACTCACGAAGGAAAACAAGTTATATTAGAGATCATTAATACAATTTTAAATATAAGTATTATCAGAAGGAAAGAGTGTCAAAATATTAAGGAAAATATCTTACATTCCATTTTTTTTTTTTCATCATTCATATTTCCAAGTTTATATGGAATGTTAACACTTTTTTTTTCTAAGTTAAGACTAACCTAAGCGCCCACGGGGGATTTGAACCAGTGACCTATCGCAAGGAGTGCCTTAACAAAGCACCCATTCACCGTCAATCCAAAGCCCCGTGGGCTTGGAATGTTAACACTTTATTAAAATTAAAATTGTTTAATTTATAAAGTTTTTCATTTTTTTTTAATAAAACTCCGTTTATAATGATTATTTGAAAACTTCATTTATAATTCTTATTTTTAGGGGAATTTTAATATTCTTATTTATTTATTTATGTATATCATTATACTTTTTGATAATTTGTCTGTTAAAAACAAAACTATATAGGCCTATGATAAGCAAAAATATATAGCAAATATATTAAGTTCGTAGGTTATTGTGCTTGTTGATATTACTCATGTTCATCCTCCCATGTTTGTTCATTGATTTTCCATATGCCAAGTCTTCATATATGTGGCAACAAGAAATCTATTCAAAAGAAAGTTTTAGATGAAGAGTCTCCTCAAGAATAGGAAGCAGTGTGTGACTATGGCATCTCTATGTCTCATTGAACCAATTTATGACATTCATGGAGTCTCCATAGGCCTCAAGGGTGTGAAATTCTTTTTCAGTGGCAAAACATATAATAAACGTATTAATGCTATCAACTATGCATATTTATTTGAGCCCCTAACCAACCCAATATGATGCTTGAAGAAATGATGTTCTTGTAAATAAAGGACTTCCCTCCCCCACAAAATTTGTGTGCAAGAGAAGCCCCATCAAAATATGCCCAAGGAGAGGAGAAATCTATAAATTTGGCCAATATATCACGTAGAACATGAGCAAAGTTTGAGGATGGAATGAGAGAATAGATTGCAAGGACCTGTGCAACCACCTGGTTAAGGGAAGAGGGATGGTTCTGGAAGATAGCATTGTTCATAGCCAGCCAAACTCCCCAACAGATGAGTGGGGGAATATTCCTGAGTTGCTTATCATTTGACTATTCCTGCCAAGATTTCCAAGTGTCAAGAAAGGTCTCACCAAGCCAAAAATCACCACAACCGAGATTATTCCTACAAAATGCCCATATACCTAATGTGAAAGGAAAGGTCAAAAATAGATGACTCACTGATTGCTTAATTTTTTTGCAAAGTGTGCACCAAATGGACCCTTCCTTCTATTTATTTTGCAAGGTATCCCATGTGGGGATTTTGTTTTCATTCAAACACCATTGGAAAACCTGAGATTTTGAAGGACAACTCAATTTCTAGATCTTCTTCCACCACCAAATGAGTTCCACTAGCCTTCTAACATTTGTCAAGTATAAATAACCAGTTTTGGGGTATATTTCCCAAATGAGGAATGGACCCAACAAAGAGAGTCTTCCCTATCTCTGATCCTCACATGAGACAATTTCAAAGCAGTTGTATAGTCTTGCCATGAATCTACATAAACAATTGGAAGGTTGATGATCCAAGATTTTTTTTCTATGGATGCGTTATTAAATTACATGTAACAGAGCACTTAAAAACCATGAAACATAAGCATATCAAACGAAGATAAAAGAGCCATAATCATGCATGAGATCAAGACACAAAGATTTGATTACAAAGTTCATCCAATTTGGACTACATCTTAGGGCCCTGCTCAATAGTGGGTGTTAGCTCTGCTACGTACTTTGATGATTCAAGGGTCAAATACAGGTCTGGCCGTGTTGGTTATGCTCACAAAGGACTCGCATCAGTCATTCTTCTCCTGCTCCTTCACACCATTCATACCCTCATAACCCCCGCTATCTCTGTTTTCCTCCAAAACCCAGAATAAACCCATATTTCCTTAGCTCCCCGGGCGCCGAGTCTAAACTGTCTTGTAACCGCGATCACATGATCGCATGCTTTACACAGCCCTTTCCCATCACATCCGACGAAAACATGTGCAATTAAAACCTCGCCGTCCGATCATCTACCACGCAATCCAACGATATCCGCTTCTCCCGCGACCATAAACTAACCACTCTTTAACTCACGATAAAGTGGTTTTCGCCACGTCCCTTCATCCACGTGTCGCGCGTTGAATGGGATCACGCTCCCGCATACGATTACCACCTGACCCCAGATAGCGGTGCGGGGAATACCGCTTACCGCGCGAACCATTTTTCCCGCTCGTTATCTCTCGTATACCTTCGACTCCCATAGCCATTAGATCTGCTTGCCTGAGATCCAATGGCCAGATCTTACTCCTCCATTCATCCGCCATGCAGTCTTTGTGTCCTTGACCTGTACCATGCAATCGAAGGACGAAGGTGGCCAGTGTTCATTACTCTACGCAATTACTCCTTAACAACTGCATTTAACAGGAAGGATTGCCGCGAGAGAAAGGACCAGCCTCGAGCAGATAAATGCATTTAACAGTTATGGAACTCCACCCATGCGACACTCCACCTGCTTGAGAAGTACAACAGAGCACCAGAAAATATCAAATTCGTTCATTGAAGCAGACAGATCACACCAAAGAATCCATCAAGCAGTTAAAGCAGTTGGTGGTCAATTATGACCCCTCCATGCATAGAACATCAACATATCTTTGTAATCAAACTCTATATATTCCCAGAACACAGATGTAATAAGGGATGATGGTTGTTGTTTTGATGTAAGGTTCAACTTCTAGAGACTGTAACTACTTTGATACTTGCAGCGTCTGGTCTTCATTTTCAGCTAATACAAGCTTCTTTTTTTTTTTAATTGCTCACTTTCCATTTCTACTCTGTTTTAGGCTATGCCTGTTATGCATTTGTTCATGTGCTCTTGATATTTAGCATTAGAGGGGCTGTCATCCCACCTCTGTGTTGAAGTCTAGTATGTATCATTGAATGTGTTATGCAGGTTTCTGTTTACTTAGTGCCAGAGAGTTGTCATCCTATTTGTGCATTAGGAAATAGATTTACAGACATCTTTACTGGTTGCAACCGGCCATCACATGGTCTTGTGTATCTGCTGGTGTGGTCAGTATTCTCCATGTACACCTAATCCTCAAACTGTGAGTGATTGGTGGTCTAAAGCCTTATAGTTTGGGGGTGTTCACCCATGTCTGGAGTTAAGCATGGTAGAAGTGGTTATCTGGCTTGAATAAGCATCAGTCCTTCTATTCATCCATTTCCAAAATTTTGTTGAGTTTGTAATGTTCCCGAGCATCTCTGAGATACAACCTAGGAGAGTTTCTTGGGGTGATAACATTAATTGGCACTATTGCCGGGGAGAGGATATTGAAGCTCAGCTTCCCTGGGAAACGACACTGTTCCAGATTTTGATGATAGACAAAGTTTGGACACATTTCTGGTTGTAATCATCTATCTGGCGACTCTATTGGAGAACCTACCTAGTGGCGACTCCACATTTCAGTTCTGGCTCAGTTTGTGAGGCATACCCGAAGAAATCCTTAGAAGTCACCAGCTGACCCAGTGCCTGACCCTGAGAAGATTGTTAAGTTGAAGAAAACATCACAGAAAGGAGCATCAGGATCAGGTAAACCTAAGAAATCTAATGCATCTCTGAAAGATAAGGTTATAGCTGAGGATATACAGTTTGAAGATTTAGAGCCTAGCTTTGTTAGTAAAGAAATTCCTTCAGAGATTAATAAAGCTTCTTTCTCAGTCAGTTCCCCTTTGGATCCCAGTCCAAAGAAAGTCTCCCGTACAGTCCATCATATTCCCTTGTCTCTGTCATCCATTTCATTGTTCCCCACTATTCAATCTACCAGTATCCTTCCACTTACCTCAGTCATGGCAGGCCAGCAAGCTCTCACAAAGATTGAAAGAATCATAGCTGCTAGGTATGGACCCCTGGTCTTGCCTGTCCCTTTGAATGCCATGCCTGTAGGAGATTATCAGAAATATATGCCTAAGTTTACTGGTACAGAGGGAGTAACAGCTGAAGAGCACCTTGAATCCTTTTATAGTTATGCTGATAACTTAGATATAAGTGAAAATGATGTGTGGATGAGGGTTTTTGTCCAAAGCCTAGATGGGGAAGCTAGGAAATGGTTCAGAGAATTAACCCCTAGGTCTATAGCAGACATTGAGGCCTTAGATGATGTGTTCCTAAAGCACTAGGGGGATAAGAAAGATCTGCTCTACTACCATACTAAATTTGGGAACTTGCAGAGGGAGAATGGTGAGCTGTTGTCTGATTTCAATATCAGATTCAACCATATGTACAGCAGAATACCAGCTGAAGTGAAACCTACCCCTACTTCTGCTATGCTCACTTATGCCAATGCCTTTGATTCTCAGTTTTGCCTACTGTTAAGAGAAAGAAGATGTGCTTCTTTGGCTGATATGCAAGATGCAACCTTTGAAGTAGAATCAAACATCATAGTTGCAGAGAGGCTCGGAGGTGATGCTGATAGGAGAAGACAGAGGGGTGAGCTCTCATCATCCTCAGATCCTAAGATCGATAAATTAGCCAGGATGATAGAGTCATTAGCCTCTAGAGTTTCCAGATTAAGAGTGGAGCAGCATTCAGGGGAAGCAGGAGCTCCTAATGCCTTCTCTCTTCCAAATCCAAATCTACATAGAGGAACACAGGAGCAGCTGCAAATTTTGCAGAGAAATAAAGATGCAAACGAAGATCAAAGGGTGAAGACCCTTTTTCAGAATATAGTCATGGAAGAAGAGCAGTTTGAAGAAGAGGAGGAGGTCCATGGTTTGGAAGATAAGGGCAGTGCCCCTTTCTTAACCCGAGCTGCCTATGAGAAGTCATTATCTAGAGGCACTGCTCGTGAGTTTGTTGTACCTGCAGAACAACAAGCTTATCAGCAGGAGCAATCAGCAGCAGGTCCCACCATCCTCGAAGACCTTGAGCCTAAAGCCAGCCCAGCTTCCAATGACTATGCAGATCTGCGAATCGACCAGCCTGCTGTTATCCCCAGCCCAGTGATCAAAAAGGGCGAAATCAGTTCCCCATCATCTCATGCTTCTTCGTCTGTTCAAAAGACAAGCCCTCATGATTGCCCATTAGGCACTGGAGCAAGCCATAATTCAATGCCCAAGGCTGATACTGATTATCTCAGTCTTGATATTCTGATGCCTGCCTAGTCAGCCTCCACACAGCTTGGAAGGGCAGTGTGCCAGATCACAGAGGAAGAGGATGCACAGTTTTGGGACACTTCCTTGGATGTGGACTGTTCTAAGAAAGATGCAGGAGAAGATGAAGTCTTTGTGTCCCCCACACAAGAGTACAGTGGTTCACCATTCATATTGATTGTGCAGGCCACAAACGACATAAACAAGTACACAACAATCGTTATTATTCAACAGGTGTACAAAGGCTCCCATGAAGAACATCCAAGGACGAGAGCATACAGAGAGGGGATGAAGTATAAGCCATCTCTACCTGATAAGGTCAAATGCCCGAAACTTTTTGAGGTAGAGGATCAAATAAATCCAATTTTGCAGATCTTTGATGAACCGGCTCATAGGCTGGCCAAGAGGAGGAGAAACAGTTTTGATGGTCCAGTAGATGGCCAGTTTTTGAAGATTTATATTGTTTAAGGTTTTCGAGCCTTAATGATTGTAAGCATGTTCTTTTACAGGTTTTAGCGTAGACTTAATTAGACTCCATGCCCAATGGAATACTAGGCAATGTTTTAAGCTTGTTTTGTATGAAGGCATTGGTCTACAGTTCTTGAGACCTCACAGGGAGGATCTCATCCCCAGAAGGAGCCAGTGTTAGCTCCGCTACGTACTTTGATGATTCAAGGGTCAAATACAGGTTTGGCCGAGTTGGTTATGCTCACAAAGGACTCACATCAGTCATTCTTCTCATGCTCCTTCACACCGTTCATACCCTCATAACCCCCGCTATCCCTGCTTTCCTCCAAAACCCGGAATAAACCCATATTTCCTTAGCTCCCCGGGCGCCGAGTCTAAACCGTCTTGTGACTACAATCACATGACCGCACGCTTTACACAGCCCTTTCCCGTCACATCCGACGAAAACATGCGCAATTAAAACCCCGTTGTCCGATCATCTACCGTGCAATCCAATGGTATCCGCTTCTCTTGCGACCATAAACTAACCACTCTTTAACTCGCGATAAAGTGGTTTTCGCCGCGTCCCATCATCCACATGTCGCGCGTTGAATGGGATCGCGTGCCCGCGCACGATTACCGCCCGACCCCCTACAGCGGTGCAGGGAATACCGCTTACCGTGCAGACCGTTTTTCCCGCTCGTTATCTCTCGTGTACCTTCGACTCCCGATAGCCATTGGATTTGCTTGCCTGAGATCCAACGGCCATATCTTCCTCCTCCATTCATCTGCCATGCAGTCTTTGTGTCCTTGACCTGTACCATGCAATCGAAGGACAAAGGTGGCCAATGTTCATTACTCTATGCAGTTACTCCTTAACAACTGCATTTAATAGGAAGGATGGCTGCGAGAGAAGGGACCAGCCTCGAGTAGATAAATGCATTTAACAGTTATGGAACTCCTCCCATACGACACTCCACCTGCTTGAGAAGTACAGTAGAGCATCAAAAAAGATCAAATTCGTTCATTGAAGTAGATAGATCGCACCAAAGACTCCATCAAGCAGTTAAAGCGATTGGTGGTCAATTATGACCCCTCCATGCATAGAACATCAACATATCTTTGTAATCAAACTCTATATATGCCCAGAACACAGAGGTAATCAGGGATGATGGTTGTTGTTTTGATGTAAGGTTCAACTTCTGGAGATTGTAACTACTTTGATACTTGCAGCATCTGGTCTTCATTTTCAACTAATACAAGCTTCTTTTGTTGTTAATTGCTCACTTTCCATTTCTACTCTGTTCTAGGCTGTGCCTGTTATGCATTTGTTCATGTGCTCTTGATATTTAGCATTAGAGGGGCTGTCATCCCACCTCTGTGTTGAAGTCTAGTATGTATCATTGAATGTGTTATGCAGGTTTCTGTTTACTTAGTGCCAGAGAGCTGTCATCCTGTTTGTGCATTAGGAAATAGATTTGCAGACCTCTTTACTGGTTGCAGCCAGCCATCACATGGTCTTGTGCATCTGCTGGTGTGGTTAGTATTCTCCATGTACACCTAATCCTCAAACTGTGAGTAATTGGTGTTCTAAAGCCTTGTAGTCTGGGGGTGTTCACCCATGTCTGGTGTTAAGCATGGTAGAAGTGGTTATCTGGCTTGAACAAACATCATTCCTTCCATTCATCCATTTCCAACATTTTGTTGAGTTTTTAATGTTTCCGAGCATCTCTGAGATATAACCTAGGAGAGTTTCTTGGGGTGATAACAATGGGGAGGCCTTCATTCATTAAATGGCATGACAAGTAGGTTTTACATAAACACCCTTATACCTCTAATCTGGAAAATGGATGACAAATGGAGAGCCCAACTCTAGAAATAGGCAACACCACTGACTTCCTGGAAAAAATCGTGCAGAATCGCCTATCCAAATGCCCAATTATGATAAAAGGGCTTTCTGCACCTTCTCGAAACCTTCTAATTTCTGAGGTAAGGTTCCGGCCACCTGCCGGGAGCAGGTGTTGTTGCTCTTCTCTATAAATATATGCTGCTATCTATTGCTCTCCCCCTCTCGCTGTGCAGATAGCCCAATTTATATTATGGTGGGCAGATTCCTTCATAAACCGGGCAGTTTCAACAAATGACAAGTTTAGCAGGCCGGTTTGTTTCAAACAGAGATTCTTAGATCTGGAATAACAACCTATTAAACATGGAAAAACCTCCATTGGAAATAGTTCACAGATCGTTTCACATTAACCTCAAACCGGTGGATGAATCGGTGCATACTCCTGAACCCAATGGATAACACAGAGAATCGATGCTTCAAACTGGCGGACAGACTTGATTTCTTGCCAATAAGGGTTCTGTGATAAAGGTGGACCTGATGGGCTATCAACTGCAACACATAAATCTATTGAATCCTATAGAATATCACAAATCGTAACCTGTCGAAACAGGGGCGATTCTCCATAACAGGTCTCTTCCCTTTGCAATGTGCGAGGTATGATATTGCAATCACAACCTGACTCTATCGGGGCTGATTTCTTAACCACTTCCCTTTGTGATGTGCGATGTGCGATATCACAATCGCAACCTAACTCTATCAGGGTCGATTCCTTAATTGCTTCCCTTTGCAATGTGTGATGTGAGATATTGCATTCGCAAACTGATTTTGTCGGGGTCAATTCCTTAACTGCTTCCCTTTACGATGTGCAATGTGTGATATCACAATCGCAACCTGACTCTATCGGGGCCGATTCCCCAACGTTATTCCTTTGCCACCTGCGATGTGAAATGTGTGATTATCGCATCGCAACTCGGGGACTGTTGGGGCCGATTCTTTAGCCGCGGACTTCTGACTTCTACGATCAACAAACTGCGGGGCCAATGGTAGCCTTTCACTTAGTGCTTCCCCATTCACTGAAGACTCTGCCACGTCATTTTCTCCTGCCACCTGTCCAAGTCAAACTTGAACTTTGACTTGCTCTAACTTCTTCATATGAGCTCGGATTCGAGTGTCATTCACACTGTTGGAATCAGGATGACGAACACTTCGATCTGAAGCTACGTTTAACAAGATTATTCGACTTTGATTTTTGAGCATTTTTACCATGCCACTGGTACTTTAGAGATCCACCTGGATCAATCCTCCTAGATCAATCCTCTTGGATCCTCCTGGATCAATCCTCCCCACTAAGAGAATATTTTGGTCCTCCAAAAGCATTAAATAATCTGCAACTACTTTATACATTGTCTGCACCACAAGTGTCCTAATAGGTCATCCTTCCTTCTCCTTCACCTTTGTCCTTCGGAGCCATAAGCGATGAGCCGAAACCTGCATCCCCTGCAAAATTGTAGTACAATATCTTGAAAATTACATGTTTTTATATATGACCAAAAATGAGCCAAGCATCCCATACTTGCCATGAGTTTATAACACATACTCTGTGGTCAAGTTTACATAAAAATGGAAACAATACTCTAGCTATTAATACAAGGCCAAACATCATTGTTGCTTCAATAAGTGATGGAAAACACATCATCATTGCAACACATGATTTACAAAAATAAGGCCAAACACTATTGTTGCTTCAACAAGTGATGGAAACACATCATCACTTTCACAGTTTAAAATGCAACACAAAATAAGGCCAAACATCATTGTTGTTGCAACAAGTGATGGAAAACACATCATCACTTTTACAGTTTAAAATGCAACACATGATTTGCAAAAATAAGGCCATGACATTCTACCACACCTAGAAGAACTATCTCTCACTTATCAACGTGACTAGGTCATCTCCTTGTGGCGCATTCGCTAGTTGAACAATTGTTTCACCTGGTTCATGCATGGATGCTTTGTCCTTGTGACGCTACTCGGGATGAAGCCTCCAACATGTGGCTCTTTGATGACCACCTCTATCACAATGACTACAATAAGCCTTCTTCCTCCAGATCTGCTTTACCTTCTTCTTTGCCTGCTGTTGAGAGGTTCTTTCACGCCTCATCCTTTTTCGTGTTGTTGTTCTTCTCTAGCACTTAGAAAACACATGGTTATGCAATCCAAAAAAAATGCAAGTTTTTATATGCCATGATTTTCATCATTATTAACAATTCGGTTGTAATCAAAATGAACATTAGAGTACTAAGACTTGTTATACCTTTCCTGTTGGTCTCTGGTATGATCATGGAAACGAGAGCTTGCCTTAGCTCTTTCTCTACAATGCATACTACCATAGGTTGATGGTGATGTGTTCCCATCATCCTCTTTCCTCGATGGTTTCAACAATGTTGTGGAATCTTCTAACATCTTTGAGCGTTGTCCTTCAGTGCACCCCAACCTTGCGAATCGAGGTCTTTTCTCAACCTCCAATGGTTGAGTTATGCCTTGGCCATTAATACCAAGTCCTTCTTCTTCATTGTACCTCATCTTGGTAAAGAGTCTCATGTTTTTCCCTGTAATGGACATCTCCACATTGCCAACAGAAATTATAGTATGTGAAGATGAAACTGAAGAGAAATCAACATATTTTACCTCCACTGTCGATTTGGAAAGAACTGATGAGTGATTCTCATCATCTGTCGTTGATGGCTCGCTAGTTGTTTTGGCACATTCCCCAACCTCCTTCCTAACATATCCAAGTCCTGTATGTCGGGGTAATTCCTCTACTCGGATAAACACCTTTATACCTCCAATCTAGAATATAGATGACAAATGGAGAGCCCAGCTCTAGAAATAGACAGCATCACTGACTCCCTGGCGAAAAAATCGTGCAGAATCGCCTATCCAAATGATCAATTCTGATAAAATGGATTTCTACACCTTCTCAGAACCTTCTGATTTCTGAGGTAAGGTTCCGGCCTCCTTCCAAGAGGAAGTGTTGCTGCTCTGCTTTGTAAATCTATGCTACTCTCTACTTCTCTCCCCCTCTCGTTTTCAGGATAACCCAATTTATATTCTAGTGGGCAGATTCCTTCATAAACCTGGAAGTTTCAACAAATGACAAGTTTAGCAGGCGGGTTTGTTTCAAATATATATTCTTAGATCTAGAATAACAACCTGTTAAACATGGAAAAACCTTGATTGGCAACAGTTCATAGACCATTTCACATTAACCTCAAACTGACGTATGAATAGACACATACTCCTGAACTCGATGGATAACACAAAGAATTGGCGCTTTAAACTGGCAGACATGCCTGAATCCTTGGCAATAAGCATTCTGCGATAAAGGCGGACCCGACGGGCTATCAACTGCAACACATAAATCTATCGGATCTGATAGAATATCACAAATCGCAATTAGTCGAAGCATGGGTGATTCTCCATAACAGGTCACTTCCCTTTGTGATGTGCGATGTGTGATATCTCAATCACAACTTGACTCTACCGGGTCGATTCCTTAACCTCTTCCCTTTGCGATGTGCAATGTTCGATATCGCAATCGCAACTTGACTCTGTCAGGGCTGATTCCTTAATTGCTTCCCTTTGTGATGTGCGATGTGAAATATTGCAATTGCAACTTGATTATGTCGGGGCTGATTCCTTAATCGCTTCCCTTTGTGATGTATGATGTGCGATATCGTAATCACAACCTAACTCTGTCGGGGTTGATTCCCTAATGTTATCCCTTTGCCGCTTGCGATGTGTGATTATTGCATTGCAACTCGGGGACTATTGGGACCGATTCTTTAGCCGCGTTCTTCTGACTTCTACAACCATTCAATTGTGGGACCAATGGCAGCCTGCCACTTGGTGCTTCCCCATTCTCTGAAGACTCTTCCATGTCATTTTCCCCTACCACTTGTCCAAGTTAAACTTAAACTTTGACTTGCTCTAACTTCTTCATATGAGCTCGGATTTGAGTGTCGTTCACACCATTGGAATCAGGACAACAAGTACTTCGATTTGAATATAAGTTTATCAATATTCTACCACTTTGATTTTTGAGCCTTCTTACCATGCCTCTGGTACTTTAGAGATCCACCTTGATCAATCCTCCTGGATCCTCCTTGATCAATCCTCAATGATCCTCATGGATCAATCCTCTTGGATCAATCGATTTGGTAAGCATATGTCCAACCTTGGGCCCAGATGGTAGAACATGCATTGTCTACAATCTAATTAAGAGTTATCCTCCCATTTTCATTTAGAAATGTGACCAATTCACAAGGAAGGAAGATCTGATACCCAAAACTAACCCATGGATCCACACCAATCCTTAATTTTCCTCCATTACCTTGTCTTATTCTTTATGCTTCATAGGATATTGAATTAATCAATCCCTTTTTCTTGACAAACATTGTTATCCTTCTTTGTAATGGTTTTTTTTTCTAATTTTTTACATTTTAATCATCTTCACCATATGAGAATGCATGTTCATATGATTGCCAACCTTTTGGTTTTGGTTTAACATACATATCAATGAGAGCAATGCCTTGTAATGCTTCTAAAGTAGTGGTAGCACATATGTACCTTGGTGAAACTCAAAGGTCAAGATTATAAGCTACTTTTGTTAATGTGGAATTCAAATAGCCTTTAACATGTCTTCATTTGAGATGTTTCTATTGAACATAATGGTTTTGATGCAACCACTATTCAATTCCACTATCTCCTTCTATTGCCCAATCTCAACAAAAACAATACATAATATGGGTTATGATGAATTATGTAAACTATATTTCCCATTAAGGCCATGAAAATGGAGGCATTCCCACCCATTTCTATTTCAGTGCATATCTTTGATAAGATTCAACTTTCTCCACATACTTCTTAGGATGAAATTCTCTAAATAAATCATCATTTTCTATAATCCATAATAGGAAACCATTTTTTTCTTAAAACAAGAACAAGAGAATTATGCCCTCCATAACACATTATTTTATTTGTTCTATTAGGTACTAACTTTTTTTTTTTTGTGGTTATTTATATCCGTGAATGTATCTCTTGTCTCTCACTTATGGCTTATATCTCTAATTTACTTATTGATTTATTATTATTTATTATTTTACTACAAGAGTATTTTTTCTTGTGCTTAGAATATATTTTATGGTAGCTCTCAAAGATAACAATTAATATCATATTCATTGTAGGTTAGGTGTGTTCTTGTTGTAAGTTGGAAATACTGGGGTTTGGCCAAGAGAGTTCTACTATTGGAAATTATTGCACTTGGAAGTTGGAGATTGATAGTTATTATTACTATGTAGAGACATTCACATACATTAGTAGAAGATATATGGTTTTATTTAGGATTTGGAAAGAAACCCTGGATGATCTCCATTTTGAATGAATTTTTTGTTGGGTGTGGAGCTTGATTATCTTTTTGATTTAGACGTATTATTTCAGTCGCGACTGGATCCCAATCCTTGACGAGGGGATTTGGGGGGGCTTTCCCCCCACTATTGCTGCCTGGGGGGGTTGCATGTTTGGAGCCCCTCCCTCGTGGGGGTTCAGGGGAAGCACCCACGAAGCTAAAAATAAATGAAAAATTGCCTTGTAAAATATTGTAATTTCATAGTCAATGTGGGTTGTTCATTAGGTGGATGATCTGACGATAGAAGTTATGTTCATTTAGGGGTTTTTTTCCATAAAAAGCAACCCTCAGTTTATACGAGGGAATTGTATTGCAACTGTGGATTATTATTTTGAGTGAGAAAGAGAGAGGAGATTGTGTGAGAGCGAAGAGGAAATTACAACAAATCTATTGTAGGTTTTATCTCTTCATTTTGATGGATAATATACAAGGAAGGATTGGTTGTTTCTCAGTTGATGTAGCCTGAATTGGGTGAACCACATATATCTGTGTCTCTCTTATTTTATGCATTTTTGTGTTTATGTTTTCGTAATATTTTGTGTATTTGATTGCTCCATTAATTAGTTTCTAACAATTGATATCAGAGACGAAAGTTTATTTGGCTGATAAACTCGCAGGAGAGAAGGGTTCTTGGTTTGAGTTGGAGAAATGACAGAAGATGGTAGGTTTAGGGTTGAGAAATTTAACGACCAAAACTACCGGTTGTGGAAGATGCAGATGGAATATTATTTGTATCGGAAATATATATACATACTATTAAGCGAAAAACTAAATAAGCTGACAAGTATGATAGACGCAGAATGGGAGATTTTTGAAAGAAAGGCACTAGGAACAATATGATTGTGTCTGGCAATGTCAGTGGCATTCAACATTTCAAATGAAATGACAACAGAAGGTTTAATGATAGCATTGGCCAAACTATATGAAAAACCCTCGGCCTCAAATAAGGTATTTCTTATGAAACATCTATTTAATATGAAGATGTCAAAAGGTGGATCTATTGATGATCATTAAAATGAATTTAACATGGTTACCAGTCAATTAAGTTCTGTAGGGGTAAATTTTGATGATGAATTTAGGGATCTATTATTTCTTTGCTCATTTCTAGAAAGTTGGAATGGCCTGCTTATGGCTATTAGTAACTCTGTCTCTGGATCTAGTACTTTAAATTTTGATGATGTTGTTGGTTCCATCCTTAGCAAGGAAATGCGACAGAAGAGCTCCGGTGAGACATTAGGTAATGCTTTCACTAAAAATACTAGGGGAAGAAAAATGGAAAGAGGAAGGAGCCCAGGAAATTGAAATAAGTTAAGAAAAGGCATATCCAAATCTAGATCAAGGATAGTGTGTTGGAAATGTGGGAAGAAAGGACACCTGAAGAAAGACTGTAAATCTCAGAAGGGAAAAGAAGGAGATGGACAACAAGAGAACAATCATGAAGTGAATGTGACAGGTGATGTGTTGTAATATGATTTGATTCTTTCATTAGAGAATATTATTTATGCTTGGGTGGTAGATTCAAGGCCTCATTCCATGCCACACTTAATAGGAAACATTTTCATGACTATGTTCAAGGAGATTTTGGACAGGTTCATCTAGGTGATGATAAAACCTATAAAATAATTGGAATGGGTAAGGTTTTTATAAAAAAATAGGATGGAAACAAATGTATATTGAATGAGGTAAGGCATGTTCCATATCTAAAGAAAAGTCTAATTTCAATAGGGTAGTTGGGAGTTGAAGGCTGTGTAACTACTTTTACAGGCAAAACTTGGAAGGTTGCTAAAGGAGCCCTGGTAATAGAAAAAGGAGAAAAGGTTGGCACATTGTGTTTATGTAATATTATTTATAATTTTTTTAATTCTTTAACCTCCATAGGAGAAGATACAACACATTGGCATCATAGGCTCCAGCACATGAGTGAGAAGGGGATGCATATTCTTCACTCAATAAATTTGTTGGCAGAAAATTGAAGAATGACCTAGGGTCCTTCCTAGGGTGTCAAGAAATATTTCTGCATAGTCTAGAACTTTGTTGGCATTATCACTCCCTTGTAGCAATGGAGCATCTCACTTGAGGTGATCTAGAACCATAGAAAGGTGGAAGGGGATCTAGAATTATATATTATGCAATCTGCACAACCATCCATACATTCATTCATGACAAGCTAAATTATACATTTAAAAGAGAATAACAACATGCATAAAATTTTAAAAGGGGGTGTGAAATGCATAAACATATGATAAAACTCCCATTCTCCTTTTATTATTAAATTTCAAAGCCCAATCACAACAACATTCCCTCAATACAACTTACAACACATTATGGACTTGTGCACAGATATTAAAGCTCAAAACAAGTATCAAACATAGATCAATACATAATCATATCTCCTACAAGCAATATTTCTTTCGCACAACTCAGATTTCTAACAAAACTTCCAGGATTCTTCCCAAAACTTTGCAATGTCTTCTAAACTTGTTTCTTGCTACTTTGCATCTTCTTTTATAACCCATGTTCACTTGATCTGGTCTTTGATCCTTCGCTCACTTGATCTGTGGTTTTCCAAAACTTGGAGCCATTACCTTGGTTTCCTGTTGGATCTATCAAAATTAGTTCCATCTTCTACAGTAAGTGCCCTTACTTTCTGATGCGCAAGTCCCAAAACAAACATTTTCTCGTTGCATTGATTTTTTGGTGCCCTACTTCCAATGAATTTATCCAAAATGTCCTCCGCAACTTCTATTCCTTCAGAAAAAAGGACCCAACATGCCCTTACCACAATCCATTAACTCACCATCAATTCAATGTGTTGTTGTTGTTGCTGCATCTAAAATCTGGGGTGGTTTGATTTCGCTCTGATTGGCTATGGTACCTTCAAATGAAGGACCCAACTCTACAACACTTTAAAGAGACGAATCCTTAAATGTGGTAAATGCAAAAACAGATGAGTTCCACGAATCCAAAAGTGTAGACACCTTACTTGAAAATTATTCAACCATCTGTGCACTGAGACCACTGGGATGCAACTGGACAAGATCCTAGATCTGTTGATCAGCTATATTGGACAACGTGGTTAAGGTGATGAAATGTTTTTGTGCCTCCGAGAAGAGGTCACAAAGAACACATTTATTTTCCTATGACACGTCTTCTAACTAATTAATCTGAACATCTAGTAAATCATCTTGATCCAGGAGATGCTTCTTCACTTCCAAATTTGAAGTCACCATCGCTTGCTGGAACAAGTTCTTGACTTTCTCGCATAAGGGATAAATAGGTTCATTCTTCTTCGGAAGAACGTCGCTCTAATAAAAAAAATAACTGAACGTTTGTTGTGACTCCTACATAACTTGTAGAAAAGTGTAGCAGACAAAGGTAGCTATCTGAATCTTATCATTTATCGAATTCTTGTAGAGTGTTGATGGATCTAATGACGATTGCTACAAGGTAGTGATAGTATCCTGGAGCGTAAGATTCTTGGAGAAAAGTTTCTTACATGTTGCTTCAACAAAAGTATAACACTTGGTAGGGGAACAGGTGACGAGATATTCAGGTTGGTCTTAGGAGAAAGGAGCAAGTGTAGGCTACTATGACTGCAGTTTGGAATGATCATCACTCACTCGAGCCTCTAATCCATCTTTCTCAAGGCAGAAATGTGTTTGTATTGCAGCGGCGACATTGAGCTGATGTTATTGTTCATCACAAGTAACTTAAATATCTGTGCACCGAGTCTTGGTATGAACTAGATGGTTCTCTAACTGATATACAACAACATGAATGAACTGGAATAATTGTGGAAAAGAACATGTGCTAAGGGTGTCTATTGAAACTGTATCTAGCATTGGAAGTTGTGATTGCAGTGGTTGGTCACTAACAACCAAGCACTTTGATTGAGCCTGTCATGAAGATTCTCTCTATAGAGTACCCTTTTAATTTTTCGTAATTATGTGGAGAATGGGGGCCAGAATAAAAGAAGTGAGATCATGTTGCTCAGTAGCAAGGGAGATCACCTGATGACACTATTCTAGGTTTTTCATGAAATCGACGACTTTCTTAGTAGAGATGATCAAAGTGGTGGAAGAAGAGGGAGGAGATGAGGTAGCGGTAGAAGGAAGAGTGGTGGATGGTGGGGGAATGGTAGTGGTAGGAAAACTAGCATAAATAATAAAAGTGGAATCAATTTCCATGTATTCTGGTTCATCACTGGCAGTAGTTCAAATTTGATGGTCAAATAAGGTCACTTATGATTAAGGATGTGACTTCTCAGAAGATGTATGCGGGGATAGGGGTTGTTCTTCAACAATGGGAATAACAAGAATGATGGATGGGGGCTCGACTTTAAGGTAAATGATGGTGGAGGCATGGGTAACAGGGGTAGAAGCAGGTGGAATGATGGTTGTGATAGTGGGTGGTGCATCAGACACAAGAGTGAATTGATGTACATGAGTAGTGTGTTCAACTAAAGAACCTACCTCAGTCCAAGTAGCATGTGCCAAGCTAACACACTCCTTAGCTTTCTTCCGCAAAGATTGGATATCTTCTAGCGTACATCCAGAGTGCTTATGCGAGGATGAAGGGAAATCTCTAACAGGTCTCATTGCATCAAAATTGTACATTCCCTTCCCATCTTGCTACCATGACAAGACTTCTGGCCAAGTGATGACTTTGTTATGGAAATCGTTCTCATTGATGTAGAACGGAAGCTTCCACATAGTGAAAGTTGCAGGATAGACATGTAGCATTCGAATATAACAAGAACTATGAGTTATACCAAACCAGACCTTATGAGCGTATTGGTTAAGCAAAGGGAGTGATACTCGTGAAATGGTTATGGTCACAACAGCCATTTTGTTGAACCAGTGGCCAAATGAAAGATCATTAAATTATTTGTTGACAATGTCTATAGTACTATGCAAAGGTGCATAAGCATATGCAAGAGGTTCACCTTATGCAACAGTGGTGGGGTATCAGCCTTATGGAGCACACCTTTTGTACATAGCAAGTGGAAGAAGTAGAAATCCAAAAAAAATATGTGGGCGTGATATAAACATCATCGGTGGCTTCAAATAACTCATTAAGGAGATAGCTTCACCAATTCATCTAGTCCCCTAAGACGCAAGACTCTGCAACTGATATAACATCTAACAAACATTCTCCTCTGTTAAAATAGTGCATGAATTTAGTAGGAATAATGGTGGAAACAACTCTAACCAACAAATTATTGATCATATCAAGAACATCTCCACACCATTTTCTAGCGGTTCTTATTGGCCCTCAATTTTGGTTATTTTTGCCTATCCTAAATCCATCTATTTACCACCATTTTCCATCCTATTTCACCTATATATGCCTCAATTTATTCCTATTTTTCATATTTAGGTAATTAAATTCATTTTTTCAATTTTTGGAATTTTTTGTAAAAATTGGGTTTTAAGAGTAAATTTGGATTGCATTAAAAATTCTCGTAATAGCTCCATTTAAGACATAAGTGCAAGACACCTAGGTGAGATATGAGCACATATTTTGAAATCCTGGGAACCACAGATGAAGAAACACCTATTGGTTCAGTCAAACTGAGGAAAAATAGGCCCAATCAACGCTGGTCAAACTTGACCTATCATTCAGGAATTCCTAGTAAAAAGGAGCAGATTTATTATTTTGTGGGATTTTTCTTGATTTTGTAAACTAGAATTAATGAGTTCGACCTGTATGGATGGATTATGATTGATAAGGCTGTTAGAGCCATTATAGCAAAGTTTGTTTATGATTTTCTTATTTAAACACGGTTTATGGACCATTCAAGGGTGTGAGTGTAATTTTGTATTAAGACTATTGGAGACTTTTGAGATAATTTGAAGAATCATTTCTACGATTCTACTTTTTGCTCATGCTATGGATTCTTTATTAAGTTAGTTGTAGCTGGAAAGTTCTTCAGGTGTACAAGGCAAGGTTGGAGGGCCGCCATACCAAGCTAAGTACACTTTGGTTAAATTTTGTATAAATTAGCATAGTTTTGATTCAGTATTTCTTGTTTCAGTTTTATGATTTGGTTACTTAGATGTGTTATGATTTATGTATGATTTTTGGATGGTTTTGGTTTAAAATTTAATTTTCATATGAAAGGGAAACCAAGGATTTAAGTTAAATTCTCTTTCTATCAAATTATGAATCACAACTAAAAGTCATGCTTTTTCATTTCTTGAATTGTTTCTTGAATTCCAGTTTATGATTTGATGCAATGGTAATTTTGTTGGAGTAGAACTGTGAGGAAGGACAACCGGTACCTCCTAAGTTAGGAGCCTCTCCTCTTGCTTTCTACACATCACAAATTGTTTCTCTTTAGTTTCTCTTCTTGATAATAGTACTGTGAGGAAGGACAAATAGGACCTCCTAAGTTAGGAGCCTCTTCCTTCGCTTACTACATCTTGAATCAGAGAATTTTTAGTTTCTTTAAACTATTGTAATATGCATTTCCTTTAACCTTTGAGCCTTGCCTTCCGAAATTGACTTTACCTGAAGTCCATATACTTTGGACGTGCTTCCAAGTCTACAAACCTGGATTGAGAAGTAAAACACCTGAGTTAGTTTACTTAGTAAATTGACCTAACATTTTTGGCATTATTGTTGGAGAAGCACATTTAGATTTAATCAAAATAGGAAGCTTTAAACAAAAACAAAAACATAAAAAAATTAGGATTTTTCATTATGGTCATTTATGCCTAGACAAAGAGACAAAAAGGGTAGATACACAAAACAAGACCCCCCAACTACTAAACCATTGGTAGAAGCAGGACTACCTCCATTTGAATTAACTACACCAATTGCTGGAAAACCAACTTTGGAAGAGTTAGAGGAAAAACAACGTTCAGGACAAAGGTTAACACTTGTTGAAAGACAAACTTTGTTAGCTTATGAAGTAAAGAGAAAACAAAAACAAACAAGAACATCTTCCATAGGAAAACAAAGAGAGACAAGAAAACCAATTGATCAGCCTATTCTTGAACAAATAGATTAGCCTATCTTTGAAACTATTTCTGAACAAACAAAACAAGTTGAAAATACACAATCTCAATTTGTTACTGAAACATTTGAAACTACTAAAAAAGATATGGTAGAAGAAGGGCAAGGATCTAACATCCCAATACTCACTCCAGAACAAATGTTACAATATGAAAAGCAACAAAAAGAATGGCAAAGAAAAAGGGAAGAAGAAACAAGAAGAGAAGTAGAAAGAAAAAGAGAAGAAGATGCCAAAAGAGAATATGATCATAAGAGAAGACAAGATGCAGAAACAGAAAATGATGAAGAAGCTACTTTTGGATTCCCAATTTTAGATACTAGGGCAATTCTTGGAGAAGAGGTAAAAATGAAGAATATTCCACCTTCGGTTTTACCAAATTTCTATGGAATGTCTTCTGAAGATCCTGATTCATTCATGTTTGAATTTGATATCTTATGTCGTACTTATGGTTATACTGATGATACACATAAGCTTCGTCTTTTTCATGCTATTCTTAAGGAAGTTGCATTAAAATGGTTTATGGGATTATGAGAACACACTATTACTTCTTGGGAAGACATGAGGAATTTTTTTCTTAAGAAGTATCAAGCCTATTGTAGGCCTAGAGATTCAAAAGAAGATATTTTTAGGATGTCTCAACAAGAAGATGAGAGTTTGGAAGAATACTTAGAACAATTTCTTTACAACTTACAAAAATCCAAACAACATTCTCTAAATCTTGATATCATTAGAAAATTTTTTCTTGAAGGAATACGAGATGAGTATCTTGATATTCTCAATGTGATGGGTAAAGGAGATATTTCATATTTACAATTCGATGAAATTGTTGAATTATGTTAGAATTATTCTAGAGGTAGAGCCAAAATAGGAAAAAGAGATATAACTTCAAAATTTTACAGAAATATTCAAATTTTTTTGCCTGGGATTATACAGATATAAAACGAATCCATACAAAAAAATGTATTCATCACATTTACACAGATGAAACAATCAAACCAGTAAGACAACCACAAAGAAGAATGAATCCAATGATGAAGGAGATAGTGAAAGAGGAATTGCATAAACTATTACAGGTAGGATTTATCTACCCCATCTCTGATAGTCAATGGGTTTCTCCCTTAGTTGTGGTTCCTAAGAAAAATGGAAAATGGAGAATTTGTGTAGACTATCTGGAATTGAATAACGCAACACTTAAGGATCATTTTCCACTATCATTCATTGATCAAGTACTAGACTCATTAGCAGGGAAAAAGTTATTTTCCTTTCTTGATGGATTTAGTGGATACAATCAAATTAAGTTAGCATTAGAAGATCAAGATAAAACTACATTTATTTGTCCTTGGGGTACATATGCTTACAATGTTTTACCTTTTGGATTATATAATGCACCTGCTACATTTCAAACATCATTCCTAGCTATCTTTGCAGATCTTATACATGAATGTGTTGAAGTCTACATGGATGATTTTACTGTCTATGGAAGTACATTTGATGATTATTTAAACAACCTTGAAAAAATTCTAAAGATATGCATAGAGACAAACTTATCCCTCAGCAATGAGAAATGTTTTATCATGTTAACTGAAGGGATAGTGTTGGGATGCCACATTTCTTCTTCTGGAATAAAGCTAGACCCAGTAAAGATACAAGCCATTGTAAACTTAATGCCACCAACAACAAAGAAAGAAGTAAGAATTTTCCTGGGATATGTAGTCTATTACAGAAGATTCATTGAAAACTTCAACAAAATAGCTTTACCAATGTTCAAATTACTTGCAAAATACATTGAGTTTCAATGGACTACAAATCGTCAAAATGCATTTGAAAAACTAAAAGAAAAATTGTCTATAGCACCCATTCTCAGAGGACCAAATTGGTCATTGTCATTCCATATATCTACTGATGCATCAGATACAGCTATAGGAGCATTTCTGTGACAAAAAGAAAATCAGTTTAACTATGCCATTTATTTCATTAGCAAAAATCTAACTCCAACAAAATTAAACTATATAGTAACTGAAAAATAAATGCTAGTTGTTGTGCATGCATTCAATAAATTTAGGCATTATATAATAGGCTATCAACTGTTTATTCATACATATCATTCATCCATTAAATATTTAATGAACAAAAAATTTACCAATGGCAAAATTACTAGATGGCTGTTACTAATGCAAGAATTCAATCTCACTGTTCTAGATCGACCAAGAAAAGATAATCAAGTAGAAGATTTCTTGTCAATACTTCATTCTCTTGGTGATCTTATTATTATTTCAGACAACTTTCCTGATGAACATCTATTTTCTATAACAACTAAAACCCCATGGCTTGCATATGTAGCTAATTATTTACCATCTGGAATATTACCATCTAATTTCACTAGCAAGCAGAAAAGAAAAATAATCAGAGAGAGTGCTAGATATAGTTGGGTCAATGGTGACCTCTTCTATACTAGTCCTGATATTTTGATAAGAAAATGTGTAAGAGAAGATGAAATTCTTGATATTCTAAAAGCATGTCATGATGAACCATGTGGTGGCCATTTTGTAGATAAACGAACAACATACAAGGTGCTCAAGCTTGGCTACTACTGGCCAACAATTTTCAAGGACTCAAAGGCCTATGTCAAAAGATGTGATAGTTGTCAAAGAACTGGAAGACCTGTAGTATCAGATGAGATGCCATTGAAACCACAAGTACTTATAGAACCATTTGAACAATGGGCTCTTGACTTTTTGGGACCTATTAACCCACCTTCAAATGGAAAGAAGTACATCTTAGTGTGTACAGACTATGTTACAAAATGGGTAGAAGAAAAAGAAGTGGCACGAGCAACAAAAGAAACAATGGTTTCATTCCTCTTTGAAGAAATATTTGTAAGATTTGGAGTTCCAAGACAGATTGTTACAGACCAGGGATCATAGTTCACTTCTAAACTTGTCTAAGATCTTACGGAAAAATACAAAATCAAGCATAGAAAGTCTACTCTGTATCATCCTCAAGAAAATGGACAAGTGGAATCTACTAATAAGGTTCTGGAAAACATCATGACAAAGACAGTGAAAATGAACAAAAAATATTGGTCAGACAAATTAAAATATGCATTATGGGCATACAAAATTACATGGAGAAATACTACTAGATTCAGCCCATATCAACTAGTATATGGTAAAGAAGTTTTGTTACCAATCAAATTTCAAATTCATACATTTAAACTTGTAGAAGAATTGGTATTGGACCTGTTAGAAGCTCAATAGAAGAGAATTATGTGGCTGAATGAACTAGATGAGATCAGGCAACAAGCAGTTGAGCATACATCACTAGTACATCAACAAAAAATCAAATGGCATGATAGATTTATCAAAAAAAAAAAAAATCATAAGGGAGACTGGGCACTTCTTTTTTACTCCAAGTGCAAAGATTTCAAAGCTAAGTTTACTACTCATTGGCTTGGGCCATATGAGATAGAAGAAATCTTTAACAATGGAGGAGTCAATATCACTATAATTGATGAAGTCGTCATTTCATTTCTAGTTAATGGTCATATACTCAAAGTTTATAATAAGCCTATCAAAAAAGAAGACTTTCTAAAGAGAGTCTCAGTAGAAAACAATATGGAAGTACTGGAACAACATTGTGATATGCCTTCCGTACTTCCAGAATAAAAAATAAAAATAAAAATTTTAAAAAATAATAAAGGAGTTTGGTTGTGAAAGTCTAGGATACTGGCACAATACAAACTCGAATTCATATAGGAAAACCAACTTGTTTGGCCAATATGAATTCTCTTTTATGTTTTTCAATTTCATTTTGCATAATCATCCTCCAAAATTCAAAGACTTGAGGACAAGTCTCAAGATCAGCAAGGGGGAAGATTCATAATAAACCAACAAACTATGCAACTGGTTTAATGTCAAGCAGTTGTATTGCAGAAGGGACCTGAGACATCATAATCAATATTTATTAGTAAGGGACCTGAACAAGATCAATGTCATATGTTATTACAGAAGGGACCTGATTATTCATCTTAAAATCAACATCAAAGGGACCTGAGAAGCAGCTACAAGCATCTACAATCCAGCAAAATCATTCAGCAAAATTCATTTTGAGGTCAAAGTATCGTCATCATTAGCAAAAGGTCAAGTGTTGACAAAAGAGATAAGGTCATCATCAACAGAAGAAAAGCATTGACAATGAGCTATCAAGCGAAAGGAAAGTACTGTAAGTTTAAAGTATTCTTAATGCCTTCGATTTTGAAATTTTTTCTAAAATTGATAAACTAGTTTAAACTTGAATATGCAGCACCCCTATCCATGTATATATCATCTTACATTATCCTACATTACCCTATATCCTACATCACCCTACATTATATACATTTACATTATTCATTCACCTTATTACATTCATTAACCTTATTATAACCTTACATTCATCAATTCATTATTCACTCAACTACATTCGTTTGCATTTTTGACCAAACTTTTTGGCCACGTATCCTTTTTGGGCCAATTTTTTTTTGCCTCATGGAAATTTGCCTACAAAACAAGAACAATTAGTCGCATATTCCTACGAGACAAGAACAAAGAGAGTTAGTATCATTACAAATATACTTAACATCTTATTTCAAAAAGAATTTGATTTGAAATGACCTAAGATTATGGTCATTTCAAAACAAATCAATACATAAGTATATGTAAATGATGAAAAAATGGCAAGTATGCAATGATCAAGGCATAATAATGGATATGAAACATGCAATGCAACTATAATGGATCTAAAAATGCACAATGAACAAGCATAATTCATAATCAATAAAGCACACAATGCAAAAGTCATAGACTAGTCCTAATAGTGATGTGTATGGAAACCTCTAAACTACAAGCAGTTACGAGCTATGATGCGACATTAGCAAGAAAAAAAACAAGTGTCAAGACATGTACAATGTGTTACAAAGTGGTGATAAGAGTGTAAAAGCACGATGAAAGTTATGTAAAAAGTTTAAACAAATGGTAAACTATGTAAAAAGAGAATAGAGTTATATCATGCGCATGCATCAAGTGAAACATGTGGCAACCAAAGGTACAAGTGACAAGATGAACATTCAGCTAGTCAAATCGAAAAAACACAACAGCAAATGGTCAAACATATGTTTAAAGGGTTGAAATTTGTTTGTGCATTTTCTTCATCATCACAGCTGTTTCATCATAACCCAGCTCAAAATCAAAGGACATTGTGTATTCATTGTTTATCCACAACTTAAATAAAACACAAAACCTTGTTTGACTGAGAAATACACAGAGATTGAAAGAGAACTGTGTGCAAAAAGGAGAACCCTGTGCAGTAGAGGTAGCATGAGGAATTGTGTGGAGAAATAAGGAGGAGAATTGTGTTTAAAAGGAGGAGAGATAGGAGAGTGCCAAACCGATATTTCCTCTGTGCTGAGCAGACATATTCTCCATCAAATCCCATAAATTGCACAGTGATCAGGTAAGAGTAGATCTCGGGGTCTTCTCAACAGTTAAAAGATTTTTAAGATTGTGTTATTCTCTCGAAAAGGGTTCAACTTGGGTTGTAGTTTAAATGTGTCATACTATGAGAGAAACATGACTTCAGTAATGCTTTGTCACCCTAAAAGGACTTTGCCACCTGTAGACCAAAGATTTTCCGAATTTCTGGAGACAAAGAGTTTAACTAGGATTGTATGTTTACATAGGAGAAAACAAACCTTAACAACCTAATCTCTACAAGGTTTCAACAATCATTTGCAGCTCAGGTATCGTTCCAAAAATTATTTCCTCATGCATTTTTAAAAACAAAGTTTGCCAATTTTTGCACATAAAAAAATACAGTGAGCATCCTTTTGTATACACAGTGAGCAATTTTGTACGAAATTTTGCAAAACAGAGAAGGTTTTCATCAAATTTTTGGGTAATTTTGCAAAAAAAGAATTTTTAAACACAATTTTGCAAACAGTGAGATATTTTGAATGCATTGGAGATGTTTTTACATGATTATTCACACAGTGAGAGTTTTTTTTACCCATTTTTACATACAAAGGATTTTTTTTAATACCAATTGCAGTAGGAGATAGAGAAATTGAAGATCTAAAGGCAGAAGAAGTAATATCATTCTTTTTTTAAAAGCTACAGAGGTTTGGTAAGTACATTCACCATGATTTTTATCCAAATATTGCATGAATGAAAAGGTAAAATATATATATTTTTCTTGTTATATTCATGATGAGGTTATTTACTGGACAAGGCCATATTAGTTGGTACACAAATCAGATGCAAATGGAAACCAAAATTGAAACTAAAGACATCAAGATAGAAAACTGGAGTAAAGATACAGTAGAGAAACTATACCAAGCAAGGGCTACTGGAGTTTCTTAAAAAGTTCAATGGTCACAATGATAAAATCACATAGGAGTTCATAGAGCATTTTGAACATGGAAAAACCAGAGTTGGTGAACTTTCTATACCATTAAACCCAACCTTTCTTTCTCAAGCATTAGACGTTCCTTTGATAGGAGAAGAGTATCACAAGGGTTTGCATTTTAAGGAGAAGGGGACCCTTTTCCTAGAGAATCAAAGGAAGGGGTCCTTTGATAGGACAAAAGGGATTCCAAGAGATTCGCTCAGAGAGCCATGGTCAGATTTTCTTTTGATTATCCAAAAATACTTTAGTTGTGATAATTGGTATAGTGTGGTATACCTCTATCATATCAAATTGCTTCAACATATGAAAGGATATTGTAAAATCAACCTACCCTACTTCTTTTCAAAAAGCCTAACCAAAATTATAGAGAATGTCGAGAACAAAATGGAAGCCAAGGAAGCCAATATCTATTATCATGGGCTAATCAAGATACTTGTTGACTATCAGGTAAGGAATAAGGGGTTGTTTGGAAGGAGTTTGTGGTTAAACATAATTTTGAAGAACAAACAATAGGGAATGAGGAGAAGTTTGAACAGTTGCATGTAACAAGAAGTATCATGCATTCTCCTTTGTATCCTAAGACAAGATTGGAGAAGAATCAATATGATATTATGATTAAAAAAGAGAAATCCTTTCTATCCATTCCTAGGAGGCCTAGAATAAAATCACAAGAGGAACCAAGCAACGAAGGAAAAGATTCAGAAATTGAAATTATTGGAACTAAGCCTCCATAAATATCAAAGAAAATTGATGAGATTATACAGAGATTGGAGAAGGAAGTCCAGGAAGAGCCCATAGAGAAAGAATCTTATTTTGAGGATGCTTAGATAGGAGCCACCTCATCCCATTCATATTCCAAAGAGACCAGGGAAGAATCTAAAGAGCTGCACAGTGAAGAATACCTTAAGAAAATAATAGAGATGACAAGTGAGCTGGAAGACAACAAGATCATGGAGAGACATTTGAAAAAGGAGAACAAAATGTATAAAGAAAATAACAACAACATAACTAAGGAGAACAAGAAATTGAGAAATCATATTAAAAATCTTGAGACTCAGAATATCATCATCTCCAAACAAGCCTACAGATGGCTAAAGGGGGAAAAGTTATGGCAGTACAAATATGAGAAAAAAAAGTGAAGACTTCCATCTACAAATAAGAGAAATATGAGGTTATTGAAATTCTCCTTCAGGCTGCACATGAAGAAGCTACAAGATCAGGAATAGCAGGGGCATCATCACTCAAGAGATCCAAATGGAGAAGGCGAGCATGAGGACATGCTTGAACATCAATAAGGGGGAGATGTTGGCCCTCAATTTTGGTAAAATTTTCTTATCCTAAATCCATCTATTTACCACCATATTCAATCCTATTTCACCTATATATGCCTCATTTAGTCCTATTTTGCATATTCATGTAACTAAATTAAGTTTTTCAATTTTTGGAATTTTTTGCAAAAATTGGGTTTTAAGAGTAAATTTGGACTGCATTAAAAATTCTTGTAATGCTCCATTAAAGTCATATGTGCATGACACACAGATGAGATGTAAGAGAATATTTGGAAAACCTGGGAACCAAAAATGAAGAAACACCTATTGGTTCAGTCAAACTGAGCAAAAACAAGCCTGGTCAACATTGGTCAAACTTGACCTGTCATTCAGGAATTCTTAGTAAAAAGGAGCAGATTTATTATTTTGTGGGATTTTTCCTGATTTTGTGAACTGGACTTGATGAGTTCGACCTGTATGGATGGATTAGGATTGATAAGGATGTTAGAGCCATTATAGAAAAGTTTGTTTATGATTTTCTTATTTAAACACAGTTTATGGACCATTCAAGGGTGTGAGTGTAATTTTGTATTAAGACTATTAGAGACTTTTGAGATAATTTGAAGAATCATTTCTATTGTTCTGTTTGATGTTCATTTTGTGGATGCTTTATTAAATTATAAGTAGCTGAAGATTTCTTTAGGTGTACACTTTGGTTAAATTTTGTATAGATTAGCATAATTTTGATTCAATATTTCTTGTTTCAGTTTTATGATTCAGTTACTTAGATGTGTTATGATTTCTATATGATTTTTGGATGATTTTGGTTTAAAATATAATTTTCATATGAAAGGACAACCAAGGATTTAAGTTAAATTCTCTTTCTATCAAATTATGAATCACAACTAAAAGTCATCATTTTGCATTTCTTGAATTGTTTCTTGAATTCCATTTTATGATTTGATACAATGGTAATGTTGTTGGAGTAGAACTGTGAGGAAGGACAAACAAGACCCCCCAGGTTAGGAGCCTCTTCTCTTTCTTTGTAAAAATCACAAACTATTGCTCTTTAGTTTCTATTCTTGAGAACAGTACTGTGAGGAAGGACAACCAGAACCTCTTAAGTTAGGAGCCTCTTCCTTCGCTTATTGCATCTTGAATTAGAGATCTTTTAGTTTCTTTAAACTTAGAACTTATTTGTAATATGAATTTCATTTAATCTTTGAGCCTTGCCTTCTGAAATTGAATTTACCTGAAATTCATATACTTTGGACGTGCTTCCAAGTCTACAAACCCAGATTGAAAAGTAAAACACCTGCGTTAGTTTACTTAGTAAATTGACCTGACATTTCCATACTTTTTGTACAAATTAGTTTCATCTGTTTTCTTGTCACGTTTAACAGTTCTTTGAAAAGTAGAGCTAACATTAGCAGCATAAGCAGATAGTCCTGTGAGTCTATAAATATCTTTTGCATGGATGAGGTATTCTTGGTCCAACCAGAGAGAACCCCCATGGAGCTGGTTGATTAAGAACTTTGTGCAGCACATTACTTTGCTAGTGGTTCCAAAAATAGGTAACTTGCGAAGAAGAAGGAGAATGGACTGTTTCAAGGGGCGAAAATATGATTTTAATTTTATGGTATAGTAGGTATTAGGAAATGTATTGGGTTCCATAAATACATCGTTTAACAGCACAAGGAGCAATGACAAATCAGATAGGTCATTATCAACAAGAGTGGATTTCTTATACTTCCCCAATAGGACATCCTAGGAGTGGATACGAGAGTCAATAGGATACAAACTGACATTGGTTTTAACTTAACGAACCATGGTTTCAAAATGACGGGTACATACAAAATGAACAGGGGGCAATGAGAATATGAGGGTTCAAGGATAAGTGGTAGCGAAGCCAGAGAAGAAACCTAGAACTCTAGAAAGAAAAAGATGAAAATGGAAACGAATGGCGGCCATATATAGAATAGTCGGTGAGGTGGAGAACTTAGCCATTACGGGTGATAAATTTGAATTAGACTCAAAGTAATGATAGGAAATTCTGGCACGTACCGAGGAATGTTGTGATCTAATAGAAAATATAACCATAGAAGGAAATATTATCAAGAAATGGGAAATGGATTAGGTAACTAACTTGGACATGATAGGGAGTGATGATAGAAAGGACGAGAATTAATGACACTGATAGGATAAGATATGAGAAAATATCCCCAACCACAATGGGTTGCGGTGGGTCGCAACTAAAATGACAACATACTTCTGGAAAAGACTTAATACATAAACTTCTAAACTGACAAAAGACTTATTGATACAACTACCCTAACTCCTACCTACTACTCTTGTGAAGAGAGGACACTTTATTTCAAGGTTGAAGTAGAAAAATAGGGCTTCAGGCAAGCGCCATTCACCCATCCAAAGAAAAGTGTACCATCTAATTGAGCAAGTCAAACAACACCAGAATCTTTAATTTTCACAACATAAAAAGGACCAAGCTAATGCATTTGGAGCTTACCAGGATGCTTGTGATACTTTATGTCATAGAGTAATACCTAGTTTCCCACAATAAATGATTTCTTCTTGATATGTCAATCGTGCCAAGCCTTTTGGCATTGCTTCTCAACAATTTGATGGAAGTAAGCAAGAAATCGACACTCATCAAGTTGTAATAATTCATGCACTCATTCGGGAATGGAATCATATTAATACATTCGAGTTGCATGAGTAATAAAAATATTAGGAACAATGAACTCAACAAGAACAATAAATTATTTCCCATAAACCAGTTCAAGAGTGTACTTTTGTAACCACTTGAATATAGTCTGGTAGGCCCATAAAGTAGCAGGAACTCGTTCATCCCAATCATCTCTATTGGTAGAGAAAACCTTAGTAAGTCCTTTTTCTAAAATTTTATTAAAATCTTCGACAGTACCATTGGCTTGCAAATGATAAGGAGTGCTCTTATGGTGTTGTATCATGAAATTTTGTAGCAAATCCTGGACTATTTCATTGATGAAATGGGATCCTTGGTTACTTGTAAGACTTTGTTGACAACCAAACCTGGTAATAATGTTTTCAAAACTAAATTTAGCAGTCGTATCAACAGTGCAATCTTTAATAAGAGCATCTTCTGCCCAATGAGTCAAATAATCTATTGCAGTAATGATATACTGAGGATGCGAATGATGAGTAGGAGGGTGAATAGGCCCAATAAAATCAATAACCCATTTCTAAAAATAGCTAGGTATTGTACCGAATGCAAGGGAATTTCATTGTTACACGACATTCGGCCAACCCATTGATAGACATCGTGAGTCTTTGTATATTCTTTTGCATCCTTAAAGAGACTTGGCTATCAGAGGCTAGCTTACAAAACTATCCGAGTAGTAGTGTTTCCTCCAACATGACCTCCTTCAATTCCAGCATGACATTCCCATAATATGCCTTTGCGCTCATGATCAAGAATACAATGGTGCAAAACATGGTCTAATCCCATTTTATATAGTTGTCCTTCAATAAGTTGGTAGTCTGCTGCTCTGATTACCAAATGCTTCTTTTGCACAGTAGTATAATCAGGAGGGAATTGTCATGTAGCAAGAAAAGTGGCAATATCTTCTAAGTAATCAGGGATAGCTTAAATACGAAACAAATGAGCATCCGGTAATTGATCATCAACTGATCCCCACGATTATCCTAACTCTAACCTGGAAAAATGGTATGGTCCCACATTCAATCTTCCCTGATTGACAATCACCTCAAAAGTAAATTCCTGAAATAACAATAACCACTGAAAAATCCTTCCTTCAAGTATAGGCTTATTGACTAAATATTTTAAGGATGAGTGGTGTGAAGAACTTGAATGGACCTCTTAGAAAATAATGTCATAATTTTTGGAGAGAATATACCATAGCTAAAGCCTCCCAATTTTTTCTACGGTGGAAATTTTTCTGCTTACAAAATAAATAGGATGATCCAAGTTTCCTTCACCTGGTTGCGTTAATATAAGTCCTGAGGATATTCTAGATGCATCAATATGGACATTAAATTTCTTATTCTAGTCAAGGTAGACCAGGATGGGTGCACTTGCAAGTTTCTCCTTCAATGTATCAAATGCAACATCACATTCAGTAGACCACACAAATTGTTCATATTTCTTAAGAAGATTCTCAAGCAGTGTTGTCATTAAAGCATAATTTCTTATAAATATGCAATAATAACTAGTATGTTCCAACTTGGAATACAATTGTCAGATAATAGTGGGTGGTGGAATATTCAGTATTACCACAACCTTGGCAGGGTCCACACATACTCCTTTGCAGATGATATGCCCCAATAATGTTCCAAAAGGCACAACAAAAATACATTTCTTCAAGTTCAAATATATTTGAAGTTGTCTGCATCTATAAAACATAAATCTCAGCAAGCTATGATGATTCTTGAGCATGCTATAAATGGTCCAATCATCCATATAAACTTCAAGAAACTTATGTATATATTCACGGAAGGCAAGAATAACAATGTGTGAGAAAATAACAAGGGCATTCTTCAACCCAAAGGGCATAACATTATAAGCATAGGACCCCCATTCAGTAGTGAATGTGGTCTTCTTCTTATCTTCTTTTGCAATGCAGACTTGGTGATACCCCGAGAAACCATTAATAAAAGAGTAAGCTTCATTTCCCCCAACATTATCCAAGACTTCATCGCTAAAGGGAGTTGGAAACGGGTCATGTACACAGGCATTATTAAGGCTACAGTAATAAACACACACTCAAATTTCCTCTGAATCCTTCTTATCCTGGATGACAATGGGGCTTATCCATTCAGCTTCATAAATCGGGAATATAAGACCAACAACTAGCATTTTGTCAATTTCCTTCTTCACTTTCTCCTTGACTCGCAGATTCAATCTATAGGGCCGATGTTTAACTGGATTCACATCTAGCTTCATTGCTATTTTCATTTCTCCCAAATCTCGTTTACTTACAATCAATTCTGAGACAGAACAGGGAAATAAACCATCATATTCTTTGAGCAGATCAAAAATTTTCTGAGTAGTTTGATCATCCCAATAGTCCCCATTAGAAGCAAGCTTCAGTTTCTCTTATGTCTTGATATTCATCATCTTCAACTTCAGAGGTTGCAGATGCAGAGCATCATGTATAGGATCCTCTTTTATTTTATGTTCCCCTTCATACTCTTTAAAGGAAAAATGTCTTAGCTCCTCGAAGTCATCGTCCATATACTTATTAACTTTACTTAAAATAGCATCTTCATGAAACCTCGATTCATATTGGTGTGTAAAGTCTCCATACCTGCTACATTCTGCCAAAGTGTTCCCACCTAAAAATAATACTCCTCTGATATCTTGAAGGGCTTGTGCTATCCTTTCACCAGCATCATAAAAGGAGAAGTATCTATAGAACTAGGCAGACAACACATCCCAATCTGTTGTTTGGTGTTTCAACTCCTCTTGCAAATACCAATATTGTGAAATATTTCCCAAGGAATGGATAAATAGATGTGGCCACATTTCAACTACTAGGCCATCAACCTGCCATACAGAACATCAATGCTCAACATGCTCTTGCAGGCAAGTACAACCATCATAAGTAGGGATTTTACCTAAAAGCTCATTCGGAGGAAGAAACCGATAAAGCAAGACAACCTTAATTGTGCTCCAATATTGAAGTTGATCCCGATGGGCTGCCCACCATCTTGCAGGGGTCACTTGCAAAGCAACACTCATTAGAGGAACCTTTTGACTTTATTCTATGCAAGAGTCAACTTCTTTAATAAAATTTACAACAAAATTAGTACCATTGAAGATGGGATACTCACATACCTCAGTACCAATCCAACAGACACATCGAATAGTGGCACAATGTCAGGAATGAATTTCATGAACTCCTTGTTTCCAATATTCCATCACAACATCATAGCCAACTTTAATAATTTGAATACTATGCCAACTGATAGATCTAGGTGCCATGGGGTTAATATAATATTCTCGTCTCCCAACGGTCAGTTGATATAATTGGTCCAGTAAATTAGGTGGCTCAACATTGTCCATCGGTTCAGTAAATCTCGGGCCCTGATAAGGATCAAGAGGTTGTATGACTCAAATTCCATCTATTTCAAAGGTCATAGTTTCCCACTTCAAATCAATGACTGCATAATTTTCAAAAGCCCAATCGATGCCCAATAAATCTTGATATGGATAATTATCCCCAATTATGTCAATAACTTAAAAATCTACATATGTTTTGACATCAGAAATATCAACTTCAAGATCCTCTAGTCTTCCAATAGGAAGAATACAATATATATTTGTCATTCACAACTAAATAGGGTAAAATACCAACTTGGGTTTTCTGAGAGCTTCCTAAGTTTTACTCAGCAGAATATTGACATTCGAGCCCAAGTCCAACATGGAGTCCTTAATTTCAAAACCTACAATTTGAGTGTCTATCCAGAACACCCTTCCAGTTCACTTCTTGTTCCACTGTACTCGCTAGGAATGTTGCTCAGGTAAATTCACGGAAATTGGTTCTTCAGAAAACACGTCATCCTTAACAATAGCCTTTAACCTTTTCCGCAACTGACCAATGAGTTTTTCATCATTCATAATTTGTAGAAATAACTTAAACCAATCCATTATTGGTTGGAAAGTTTCTACAGAATGTTTATCATCACAAAACTTTACTTTCCCCTATTGTTAACTTCGATATCCTTACGAAGAAATCAATTGATGGAAAATTTCAGTTGTGCCCCTGTAGCATTCCTTGTGTTGATTTGGATCATAAGACTTCTTTGGAGATGCAGGTCTTATGAAGGTTGGTTGATCAGGATTTCCAACGTTAACTCTAGTATTTGTTCCTCCTCTTGTAACAACATTGATATTGGGTTGCACTATAGGACTAGGATCCCGAGGATCTGCACAGACCAAATTCGCTCATTTAGCCTAGTTGTGCTCCTCCCACCGAGAAATAAGTTTAGGTATTCACTTGATAGTATGAAAACCAAGTTCTTCATGTCATAGGGCATTCTCTTATGACATGGCCTTCCTAATCATAGTTATAACACTTAATCGGGCCTCTCATGCCCTTCTTTCCTCCCTTGGGAACTCCCCCTCCTTAGCCTCAAGGAGTCTAATTCGTGCGGAAGGTTGAACGGTCAAGACAGACTACTAAAGAATCCAAGGACCAAAATTGATCCATATGATGGTTGGGTGATCACAAAAATTAGAAAACAAATTATTGGGAATATTGGTACTTCTGTAGAATTGGATATAGGAAAGGTAAATGACCAAATGTTTGACAAATCTCACAATAACCATTCCTAGACATGCCTTGAGTGTTTGGAAATTAATGGAATTGTGTATGGCCCGAAAAAGAAAGAGTAGATGAAATTTTCAAAACTCTGGGGGATTTTGGTGAGGGAGGTCCCATAGTGGCACTGGATGGTCCTAGTCCCCTCAGTCGTAGGAATTCTGTGACACAATGTCCTTCAACCTGATAGCGAGTACACCAAATATGAGGTTGCATATGCTATAAAAGTGCAATATCTTTTAATATGTCTGTCAAGGTAGAAATATGATTATGGAGGCCCACAATAGCAAGATTCGTTGAAGAACCATTGGTTCTATAGTCTTACGGATAGCTAGCCATAGCTTGTTGATATCATATTTAAGATGTTGCATACATTGCCAAGAAAATTCTCCCTCCCACTGGTGAATATGCAACAATTCCGCCAATCCTTATTGATTTGACTGAGGTAACTTAAATTCCTGAATAAACTTTTGTTTGAATAGATCCATATCGATGTTGGGGTTAACATCGATCAATTTTGTACACCACTACAACGCTCTATCAAACAATGTAGTTTGAAAATCAATAAGCTTAGTTGTTTTAGGGGTCTGAAGAGCTCTCCAGACATCTTCACATATATACCAGTGATGTTTGACATGTTCACCCCCCCTTCCTAAGAATTATTGGTGTCTGGTAAGTGAGATGGTTATGACTCCCGCCATAGCTCATTGTCTTGAGGAAACAAGTATAAATCCTTGGCAACTCGGTTGAGAAAAACTAGCTAAAATTGGCTGACCAATACCACTAAAACTACCTTTACCCTTATATCGACTATGCACTAACTGCACTTTAATAAGCTTAATTACCTTAGAAAAGAGAAGATCAAGACTTTGATATGGCACCAGGGGAAGGTTAGGGAGAGGAGGAGTTGTGTTATTGTGTTGCGTTGTTCTATATTCTAGTACTGAATCATCCTAAAAGAAAATTTGCCTCATCGCAAAGTGCAGATCATCATCTACTGGTGTAAGCTCATTTGGTAACATATTTGGTTGGACAGTTGGCTCAGACATCTGAAATCCTTCTTATTCCACGTGCATTTGAGTAGCCGCTTATAAACCCTCCACTTCAATCCCATTATCAACTCTTATTATTCGAGAAAAAGAACCTTCTTCCACATTTCCTTTCCGCAACTGCAGAGTCTCCATTTTCTTATTCTGCATTGCAAAACTTCTTACATCATCTCCTATGCACTACAATTCCCTTCTTCTAAACCTAACTTCTCACAACTTCCTTTCTCGCCACTTGTCAGTTATTCTTGCCCTCTGCAACGCTTTGAAATCTCTCACCTTCTGCAACTCTTCTTGATTCATTATAATAAATTCTTCATTTTCCAGGATATGAATGAAAATCCTCTCCCCTAATCCATTCCCCCAGTACTAAAAATTTAAGATTCCATTTGAACTTGTGGAAATACCAACAAGTCGTCTTCAACCATCAATACTTTAATCCAAAGAGTAATATATTTTAGCAGTCATCCTCGTAGCCCAAACTTGAATATGGATTTTGTACGAGAGAAGGATTGGTGCCTCTCAATCACAAATTCAATGATGTAGATCTCAAGAGTTGCATAAACCCAAAATTTGACAACTCTCGTTAGATATGTATCCAATTGATGAAGATTAGTCAAATAAGCTGCAGTCCAAGTTCTGTGCAACCTCGATCGTGTTGCAACACCCGATTTATGTTGAAGTTAAGTCATCCAATTCTCTAATTACTTAAGAGAATTGCACCTAAATTTCTCATATTGATCACAAGTAGGCTCAGTGTATAGAACCTCCTCTTGGATCCAATCTTGATCCTTATGTCTCAATTCTTCTTGCTGCAAAAAAAAGTGATCAAATTTCTCATGCCACTATTCTTAGATCTCTCGGCCAATATACCTTGATTGCATGAACTAGATCACCTAAGAAACTTGAGGTCCTGGAAATGAAACCATTTTTTGCTGAAAAGGTTTAAATTAAGAAGGACCCAAGGTCTGTCCTAGGGTGCCAACAAAGATTTCCATGTAGTTTACCACTTCACCCACATTTTCACTCCCTTGGATCAAAGGAGTATCTCACCTAAGGTGAGCTAGAACCATAGAAAGGTGGAAGGGGATATAGAATTAGATATTATTTAATTTTCACAACCATCCATACATTCATTCATTACAAGCTAAATTTCACATTTAAAATAGAATAATAACATGCAACAAATTTTAAAAGGGGGTGCGAAATGCATAAACATATGATAAAACTCCCATTCTCCTTTTATTATTAAAGTTCATATCCCAATCACAAAAACATTCCCTCAATACAACTTACAACACATTATGGACTTGTGCATAGATATTAAAGCTCAAAACAAGTATCAAACATAGATCATTACATAATCAGATCTGCCTACAAGTAGTCTTTCTTTTGCACAACTCAGATCTCTAACAGAATTTCCAGGATTCTTCCCAAGACTTTGCAATACCTTCTAAACTTGTTTCTTGTTGTTTTGCATCTTCGTTTATAACCCATGTTCACTTGATTTGGTATTTGATCCTTTGATCTCTTGTGTGGGTTTTAACCCCATACAGAAATTACCTGCATACAAATTCTAAAACATAGAAAATAAAAAATGTGAGAGCACAACACATATAACACATATACACAGAGGCATTCCCCTAGATCCCAAAATGGGACTACCAGCTTGATTTTTTATTATGTTCCTTTCAATGTTACAATACCTATTTATACATTCCAAAGCATCCAATACCATGAACCGAAAACCATCGCGTCCAAAACCATGGACCAAAAACCATTGCATCCAAAACCATGTGCAAAAATCATGCACAAAACCATAGGTAGGTCCACCAACCTAACATAGGGTCCAAAACCAAAATTTTCAGGGGCGTTTCCCTGGACCCCATAAAGTAGGGTTACCTGCACCCCTCAAACCCCCTATGACTCCCCCTGCTACGCAATCGACACAACAATGGTGGGGCTCCGCCCCCCTTCTAAGCCCTCAGTTAACTATGTGGGCTAGTCATGGAAAGAATATAACACAACCCAACCTTCTCCCACTTGTTGTTTTCTTTCCACGAGGGGCCACGAGAGAGCTTAGTCATTTATCTAGCCCTACAATGCCCATTGTTTCTCTACACCAAGAGAACTTCTCAGAGCTCACAAATTTTGTCAATGCATCTGCAGTATTCTTCAAAGTGTCCACCTTTACCAGCAACACATTTTTGTCTTCTATCATATCCCTCACAAAGTGATACTGAACATTAATGTGCTTTGTCTTTGAATGGTAAGCATGGTTCTTTGCCAAGAAAATTGCACTTTGGCTATCACAGTCTATCCTTATAGCTCCCTGTACTAACCCCATACTTGAACACAATCTCTACAACCAAATTGCTTCCTTGCTTGCATGAGTGGCTGCCATGTATTTTGCCTTTGTAGTTGATAGTGCCACTACAAATTGTTTCTTACTCATCCAACTAACTGCACCTCCAAAAGGTTAAACACATAACCACTTGTAGATCTTCTATGATTCAGATCTCTAGCCCAGTCTGCATCAACAAAGCCACGGATATCGAAAACGCTGTCCAATCCTGGTCTTCCTTGGTAGCACAAACCAGAATCACTAGTGCCACGCAAATACCTGAAACCTGCTTCACTAGTGTCCAATGCTCCTTCCCTGGTTTTGACATAAACCTGCTCAATACTCCCACTGCATGTGCAATGTCTGGTCTAGTACAGACCATCACATACATCAGGCTACCAACTGCACTTTCATATGGAACATGGGACATATCCTCTTCCTCTTCTTGTGTCTTGGGACACTGTTTAGAAGATAACTTTACACCTACAGGAGTAGGAACCTTCACCGGTTTACTATGTTAGTGTTGATATCTTCATCCCTCCATCAGAGATCAAATTCTCTTGTTGCATTGCATATTAGGTGTCTCGCTTACTCAGCTGCATTCCATTAGGAGCATGGATCATCTGACGGTAGTGGCTTGTTGTACATTTTCCCTCATGTCCTTTAACTGCTGGCCCATTTCCATTCATCAAGATCATCTGCAGTGACTTTTTGTCTTTCAAGTTGTAAGAGTCATTTCTAGGGTTTGCAGCACTCTTTGGGATTCATGTGGCATTTTGTTTTGGTATTGTACTTTCTTTTGTAATTGTGAGTTCACTTATGTTTATGTATGCCATTATCTATCTTGCTTCTTCTTAACTAAAACAAACAAGGATATAGGTAGAATCCATTGAAATTGCAGTGCTCTACCTAGGGTTTGCTTAGTTATTGATGTTTTCAGCTGTTTGAAGAGGATCCCTGAGGTTTTCTTGCCCTCTTCAACTCCTCACCTGTCTAAATATCTCCATTTCATTCAATTTGAAGTGCCAAATCATTTGCCTACCTTTCCCCATAGGGATCTATGCAAAACTGAGCCTCATTCCCCACACCCAAAATCTGCCTTTCCATTTGAGCCAACACAACATTATCAAATTCAATCAAATTCTTCTGCACACATACCTAGCCTAAAATCAGTTTTCACATCAGTCATCTCAAGCCTCATCGATCATATTTTCTGATATTGACAAGGAGAGAGCCCTCTCCTGACCTGGTAGGGCTAGCTACCAGGTTAAGCATGGTTTGATGTTGTCTTAGATCCTACCTTTCTGTTGATGCCTCGAAAATCGCTGCATCAACATCGGGGATAACCACCCGGTTCGGACCTTAGAGGCAGCTCCTTTTCCGTTTGGTATGGTGGCTCTGATTGGATATAATGGGACCAATTTCCCAATGATTGGTAAATGGGATGGATAAATGATTGATTTTCTAATATCTAATGATAATGGATGAATGATCTAATTTAAAAGTAAAATATAAACAACTATTCTATCCGGAGAAATTGCTGCTTTTAGTGTAATTTCGGATGGTCTTCATTCACAAACATGCATATAGATGACTCTTGTTGGGAAGCAAAGATGTTTATTCATATGACAATTACTAAGCCCAAATAGTTGAACAAAGCAATCAAGCAGACATTATTACACTATTTCTCATTTATATAATAGACATAGACATGCGTGAAAGAATAACAGTCCTCAGACATCCAATAGTGAAAAGTACAAGGCTTGCTGTTAAAGCACACACACACACACACACACACACACACACACACACACACACACACACACACACACATATATATATATTCAATGATAGCAAAATTTAAACGAATGCGGATTCACATAAAAATGACAGAAGAGCATAGATAATAGTACCATATGTTTATTCAAGTCACTCCCAATATCAATCGCATTCACATTCCTTTTTCCAACTTAGAAAATACTTCCACAAGAGGCAATAGTGCACAGATCATCAAAGATTTCTTTGTCTTCCACTGGAGGTTTGATAGCTTTGACATTTCCTTACGTATTCATGAGTATCTTTGAACAAGGTGGGCCAATAGTATCCAACATGAATGATTTTGTGAGCTGTGGTATCAGCTCCAAAATGTCCTCCTGCTGGTCCATCATGAAGTTCCTGCAAAACCTTTTGTGCTTCATGTTTTTCTAAGCATCTTAATAAAATTGAATCATAATTTCGCCTAAAAAATACGTCATCTATAATTGTAAATTTCTTTACTTTCAATCTAATGGCACGTTTGTTTTTATAGGAAAGATTGGAAGGAGCGTACCCATTTCTTAGATAGAAAATCAGATTTGTATACTATGATTCAGAACCTGTGGTACTTATCTGATTGATTTCTTCAGTATCTTCTGTATTTTCAGGTTCTTGAATTTTGTATGCTCCTGCTAACAACCTACACAAACCTTGACCTTTGACAATCTTTGCTGGCTTAATTTCCAAGTCATACTCTTGTAATGCGGTGACCCAATTTGCTCTCTTTTCTCCTAATTCCCTTTGAACTAGTAATTGTCTTACTGCTGAAAAAGGAACTATAAATTTTGTGTGAGCTTTTAAGAGGAAGGGCCTATAGTGTTTTATGGCTTTGTACACAGCAAAGGCTTGTTTTTCAACTTCCGAATAATTCAGTTCAACACCTTGAAGATTTGAGCTGTAAAACGAAATTGGCGCTTCCAAGTTTTGATCATTGATTTGAGTCAATACTGCTGCATATGACGAAGCGGATGCGAGGGTATATAGTATGAAATGATTAGAAAAATTGGGAGTGCTTAAAGCAGGGGCATTAATTATTGATTGCTTGATGGAATCAAATGCCTCCTTTTCTGCAGATCCCCATTTAAACATTGCATTTTTCTTAATCATCATTTGCAATGGTAAAATAATCTGGGAAAAATCTGGAATAAAACGTTTAACAAAGTTAATCTGACCCAAAAATGACTGCATGGATTTTTTATTATGGGGAAATGGAATTTCAGAAATCTCTTTAATTCTGTCTGGATCAATATAGATACCATCTTTCGAAACAATGAAGCCTTAAAGTTTTCCTTGATTAAGGGCAAAAAAGGACTTCTTTGGATTAAGAGATATACCATATTTTCTACACCGTTCAAAGATTTGTTTTAAATCATGTACGTGATTAGACCTTTTCTTGGAAAATATAGTAATATCATCTAAATAGACAACTACTCATTTATTAAGCAATCCTTTGAACGCTATGTCCATTGCTCTCTGAAATGTGGTTCCTACATTGATGAGTCCAAAAGGCTTCTTTTGGTAGGCATAAGTTCCCCACTTAGTTCTGAAGGTCGTTTTAAGCCTGTCATCAGGATGAACCAGTATTTGGTTATATCTTGAAAAACCGTCTAAAAAAGACATTAGTTCTGAACCAGCTACTGAATGTAATGTTTGCTCCATAGTAGGTAAAGGGAAGTTATCCTTTTGACTTGCCTTATTAAGATTTCTAAAATCAATGCAAATCCTGATATCGCCATTTTTCTTCCGAACAGGCACCATTTTGGAAACCCAGTTTGAATGTCTCACAGGAAAAATTATCTTAGCCTTCAAGAGTTTATTTAATTCAGCCTTTATTTGACTCTCAAGGTTAGGATGAATCTTTATTAACTTCTGTTGCACTGGTTTTTGTTCAGAAAGCATTGGAATAGTATGTTGAATAATTGATGTATCATATGTTTTCAAATCATCATATTTCCAAGCGAAGACATACTTGTTTTTGTTTAACAGCTTAATGAATGTTTTTATTTCTTCTATAGAAAGTCCTAGTCCCAAATTGATGTTTTGAGGGTTCTCATCAGTACCTAGGTTTATCAATTCAAATCTTAAAGTGGAACTCTGGATTTTTGAATTGGTCACCTGTTTAAACCTGTCTTTAATATCGTAAAGATCTTCAAGCTTGACCACTGGTTTTGGTATTAAGTTTCCCTCTTGCTTTTCCTTCATCTGAAGGTCATGATCACTTTCATCAATGATTTGGCCATCATAGGATTTGTCAGAAGTCAAGAAGCTTAAAATGTCTTCATCATGATTGAATACTCTCCAATTGGTGACATTATCGGCAATCGATGGTCTAAAAATTAACTCTACTGAAAATCTATCTGGGCTGTAATCTTCGGATGGTAGGATTCTGGATGCAACATTAGCTAATAGGTTTGCTACTGCAGTCTGAGACCTAGGGATGGGAGAAATATTGAATGCTAAAAATTGAGAGGTGAGTTCCTGTACCAGAGACTGATAGTGTTTGAGATGACCAGAGAGGCAATGAATTGTATTTCTCACCTGTTTAATAACAATCTCTGAATCACCAAACACTTTCAAATATTGAACCTTGAGGCCAATCGCTTTGTAGAGTCCCTGGACTAGGGCCTCATATTCAGCTGTATTATTTGTGCATTCAAATTCCAGTCTGCAAGATAACATAGTTTTTTCTCCCTGAGGGTTAACCAAAATACATCTTTCTCCTGAGCCTTCACTAGACTTAGACCCGTCAAAATATAGTGACCAAAATAAAGAATTATCAACAATTTTATTTATAGTTTCCTCAGTAACATTAAAACATCTTGACCTATCTGTTTGTGAAAAGTTTTCGATCTGAGATGTGAAATTATTAACTGGGAAAGGAGATGGTTGGGCAATGAAGTTGCCAAAGAATGATTCAGATGAATAATTCCCAAGATATTGTTATTAAATGCTATTGGTTGGTTTTCTTGTTCAAACTCGGTAACTGTATGGGTCATCTGTTTCTCCCGATCAATCTTGATCTGATTCGGTTTTCCTTTATAAGGTAACCACATATGAGACCAATCGGTGGAAATATAACTGTGGAGCTTTTCAGACCAATCTCTACTTAAAATCAACCCATAATATTCAGGTATATCAGCGATCAAAATATCAGTTATTTGAACTACTCTAGGATAAGCCGATAACCTGATAGTTACTGAGTTGATTTCCCCTAAAACCTGGAACTTAGTTCTATCCAACTGTACAATATGAATAACAGACTTTTGGGGTCCAATGTTTAGTTTGGAACAAACTGAAGCTCGCATTATATTAGAGGAAGCCCCTGAGTCAATCAAACAATTGTGTAGGTTTCTATTATATATCTATAGGTTAAGTGGAAGGGAGGAGTATGAGAATTTGATCTATCCCCAATTAAGACTGCGTCAGTAGCTTCCACTCTACCGGAAGGCGATTGGCTTGAATCATTAGCAGCTTTGGACAATACAGCATTGGGAAGAGGTGAAGAAGGAACGACATTTAACTCTTTAAGAAGTAACTTCTGCTGATGTTTGAGTTTGCTAAGTTCAAACATAGTAATATTTGCCTTAGTCTTCTTCATGTCTTCGATAATATTGTAGTCCATAGAATCTGATACTACCAATGTCTTAGATGTTGAAGGTAGATTTGAAGATGATGGTTGATTTTGGTGTGGTGTTGCTAAAGCTTTCTTTGTAGGAATCTTTTCTTTGGTAGCAGAGGAACCTGCATTCCTTTTCTTCAAAGTTGTCTGGATAGGTTCAGGAGTGCCTTTACTCCTGGTAGTCACAGGGAAAGCTTCTTGTTCGTTTTCTGTATCGGAAGTGGGAAAAATAAAATCCCACATCCCATGGCATTCGACAGTCTCTTCTTATTTGGGTTCCTCGGATGTCAAGGCTGTTTCATCCTCTTCTTCTTCTTCAAGATCTAAATCAGCGTTGGATATAACATTTGGTGGTTTTGATTCAGGTTTCTTGAAATTCCTAAATGGCCTTTTTGTTGAGGTTTCTGCTACTTGCTTTTTGATTTCGACCATTTCATTTGACATAGTCTTGAGGACTTTTTGTAAACCTTCCATATCATATGGATCTTTAGGAGTTTTCTTCTTTGAATCATCTTTGAAAGAAACTTTTTTGGATTTTCTATCTTCAAGAGCAACTTTCTTTTCTAGAGCATTAATACGTTTCTCCACAGCAAGTGCTTCTTTCATGTTTTCAACTAAAGTTGGTTTTGCAGCCTTGTCTACGAAGATAGCTATATTGGAGGGTAGGGTAGTTATATACCATTCGCTTTTGATTTTCTCACTTGGTTTGGAGGTCGTTGGAATCTTATTCAAGAGTTTATTGAATCGTGAGTTGAATTCTTTAATCGGTTCCTTATGCTCTATCCTAAGATTGGAGAGATCATTGATTAATGTGGCTAAAGATCTATCATCACCATACTTAGTAAGAAACTGTTCTTGGCAAATGTTCCAATTGGTAATGGATCCAGAGGGCAAGGAAAAATACCAAGATCCCGCTGATCCTTGCAAAGTATAAGGGAAAAGCCTAACGACAACATCTTCCTCTGTTACTCCTTTCAAATTAACTGATAACATGAAGTTATTAATATGTTCTTCAACTTGTGTTCCAACATCTAGATTAAACTTGGGTAACCATTTTTCAGGAGAATCAGGAAATGCATGTAATGGTGTAGGCATATTGATCGCACCGGGACTATTCCATGGATCTGCCATTGAAACACCAGTAGTGGATGATATTGCTGATGAAATTCCAGATGTTTGCGAAGGAATTGATATTGAGGATTGAGCAGGTTGGGATGTTGAAGTTCCTAATCCCTGATGAACAACAATATGTAATGAGGGAGTGGATGGCTGACTTCGCACTGGGGAAGATGAGATGGAAGATGTGGATGAGAATGTTTCACTGTCAGATCCTTCAGTGTTCTTTTTTGCCCTTTTTCTTTTAGGTAAGTGCAACTCAGTAGGTTCGATACCGAGCTTTCCGCTCTGAAGTCTGGTGAGAGGATGAGGTAGATTGAATTGTGAAGTCTCACTGCCATGAGATACCTCAGATATCTGTGGTGATATCAAGAAGCCTTGAAGTTTATGGATGAGTAGCTGAACTTCAGGGGACTCAGGACTTAATCGTTCTGAAGTATGGTGGGTTTGAGCAGTGGTAGTTGATTCCTGTTCTTCTCGCTTGGATACTAGAGATCCGGCATGCAAACGGGAGGTACGAGGTGAGGTGGAGGGAGATTTACTCTCAGAATAGATTGTAGGTTTGGGTTTGCTTGCCATTCACAGTTCATGCCCTCCTTCTAGCACCAAAAATGTTGATGCCTCGAAAATCACTGCATCAACATCGAGGATAACCACCCGATCCGGACCTTAAAGGCAACTCCTTTTCCGTTTGGTATCGTGGCTTCGACTGGATATAATGGGACCAGTTTCCCAATGATTGGTAAATGGGATGGATAAATGATTGACTTTCTAATATCTAATGATAATGGATGAATGATCTAATTTAAAAGTAAAATATAAATAACTATTCTATCCCGGGAAATTGCTGCTTTTAGTGTAATTTCAGATGGTCTTCATTCACAAACAGGTATATAGATGACTCTTGTTGGTAAGCAAAGATGTTTATTCATATGATAATTACTAAGCCCAAATAGTTGAAAAAATCAATCAAGCAGACATTATTACACTATTTCTCATTTATATCATAGACATAGACATGAGTGAAAGAATAATAGTCCTTAGACATCCAATAGTGAAAAGTACAAGGCCTATTGTTAAAGCACATATATATATTCAATGATAGCAAAATTTAAATGAATGCAAATTCACATAAAAATGACAGAAGAGCATAGATAATAGTACCATATGTTTATTCGAGTCACTCCCAATATCAATCACATTCACATTCATTTTTCCAACTTAGAAAATACTTCCACAAGAGGCAATAGTGCACAGATCATCAAAGCTTTCTTTGTCAAAAATCAAAATACGAGCCAAGTCTTTATAAAAAAATAGATCAGAAGCACAATAGTGTGACTTCCTGATTTGAGTTTATACACAAACTGAGGACCCTTTCCAAATGCATGAAAGGGCCTATAATACTAATTAAGCTAACTAATTACAAAATAAAACTGCTAATAAATTGGTACAACTATGCTATGAAGATCTCTTCAAAATCAGCTTGTCTCCAGTTGGCAGCATGATTCATTGCTTCGAATGATCTCCCTTCGGCTTGAGCTGGCAGATATCTAACATCGGTTGCAACTTTGGGGGGCGGCTTAGGCGAGAATTCAGTTGAGCAGAATATGTGGCATCTTGTATCTCGGGGATCATACAACTGATAGCATCAGTTAAACACTTGAGCGCGACCCTCTGACTGTATGGCTTGATTAGGAAAAACCAAAAGGTATCCCAAGTTAAGCTTTGGATGCCAGTGATTAATCTTCCTTTCTTTTCCAGCTCCTAGTTGCATGTTTGTTCCAAGGCTTTGGCTGATGTTAATTTTCCTGGATTACACTATGAAATCATATTAGACAGATAAAGAGTGTCATTAACAAATTTAATTAAATTGCTAGTAGATAACCGACATCTTGAGGTTTCTCTTTCTACTTTCATTAATTGAGTCTGCCACTCTAGGAATAGGATGTCTTTGTGTGCTTCAATAATTTTGGGCAGATCCGAAGCCTGTCCTTCAAGGGAGTCTTGCCAAGCGAGAAAATTGGTTAAGGTCTCATCGGCCTGTTCCAATTCCTGTTTGGCTTCAACTGATTTATCAACTATAACTGTAGTAATTTCACAAAGAGGTTCAACCAAAGAAATTTTATGACATAGCAGTTTCAGTTGTGTAATCAATGCCTTATTGATTTGTAGAGCTTCTATTCTGAATTCTATTATTTGAGGAAGACTCCTGAACTTTTCCACTTCTTGTGACAGTTGAGCGATTTTCTCATCTTTAGTCTCTCTCATTTGTTCGTTTATTGCCTTTAATTTGGCCACTGCTTCAGACAGTTCCTTCTGTTTCTTCACTGCACTTGAATCTATCCTCTGTTTCTCTTTGTGTAATTGGCTGTTTGTCTGCCGCTGTGTTGCTAGTTGTTGTTCCAATTGTTCTATTTTTCGTTGTGCTTTGGACACCTGCGACTGCAATGAATCAATCATTTGATCTTTTTCCTTGAGGAGACTGCTCACTTCTGAAGCCTTATCCATTGTGGCTGCCGAATATGCTCCAGCATACTGGGAGAGTTTCATAAGGTCATTGGAAGGGTTCAGTTCCTCCTTCCACACCATGTTAGCCATCTCTGATTGATCTGGCAAAAGGGAAGATTGATCAAGTCTTTTCCTTTTCCTCTGTCTTTTCACCACAACCCTGTGTTTAGGACTGTAAAAGACGTCTAGTGGTGGTATGTCTTCTACCTGTAAAACAATTTGATCAGATGGATCTCTGGGGATTATTTCTGCATCCTTACTACTGGGTAGGCCACTGGTTCCTTCCATCGGAACCGTAGTTGTGGTTGTTTCTTGGTTGACTGTCACTTGAGGCATGCCGAATCCTGGTGGAGTCTCGGGATTATTAATAATAGAGTCAAATTGCTGCCACTCTTGGAGGAGTTTTGGATCAATTTGAGTCTCCAAATCAATAACTTCACTGTCATGCTTCTTCCCTTTTTCCTGCTCCTTTCCTTTCTCCTGCTCTGTTTCTTTTTTGGGAATTTCTTTTGTAGCGGGAGGCTCGTCAGTACTCTTCTGCCCAGGCTCGCTTGACTTAGTTGTTGGTGTAGTGGCCAACAAGTCCAGAGGCAGAGTTTGCAACCTCTGCTCTCTGAGCCTATTGAATTCCACCAGTGCTTCGTCATTATATTTCATTCTAGCCAATGTTTTAACCTGAGACAAAGATTCTGCTGAAGAAAATAAATCATCAAATTGATCTTTTTCATGGTCAAACTTGGTGAGTTTGGCCTGTTCAAGCACATTGTAGGCAACCTTCCGGGGATCGAATTTCCTGCTAGGGATGGTCGCAAGGTTGAGCATATTAATTTTGCCTGCCTCCTTCTCAGCATGTTTCCAATCAAGTATGGTGTAAACACCACATCTTAAAGGGAATACATGCCATAGCTGTTTTTTGGAAGTCCTAAGAGTTTTGGATGTTCCAGCAGTTGTGATTTGGTAGGCTAATTCACGTGCCAACAGTTTATCGGGCACATATAATGGGAGAACATGGGGTTTTGTGGCACTGCCAAACACCCGTATATACGTGAATTTATCTTCCCCGAACCAATTCCCCACTGCAGTCAAATCAATTTCGGCCTCCTCGGAAATCCTTGGGGCAGGCCTATCAAAGATAGCATAATAGATGGGCAACATAAAACCATTACAGATTTGATACAAGTGGTCTTTGTAATGTGCCTTCCATAACATCTGATGGTAGATGTGAATTGGTTTGGGGTCCTGTGGCGTCCACCTCCACCCGAGTATCGGGTATTCAGAATTAAAACAAAGCATATCCATAACATAAGCACTGTAATAGAAGGGAGGGATAGTCCGGGTAGTTTTGCGTGAATTGAATCTAAAATCAAGAATTGCAGAGGCTAATTTATCAGACAATATATTGGCCCAATCCATGATATAACTACTAGTTGCCGCTTCCATTAAAGGAACCATTTCGATATCAAATTTTGCAGAATCATGCATCCCCCATATCCTACACATCATCGCCCCAACGTAGCAGTAAGGAGATGCTAAGGAATCCATGGAGTACTTACCCGATGACTCGTGTTTGTGCTTTGCTAGATTCTGTCTCCACTGTCTAATTGGGGCTGATTCCGTCTCATTTTCATCTGCGAATTTCTTTAGAAAAGCTTTGTTGTATTTCTTCTCCGGCTCGGGAAAATGGTACATTTTTCTCAAGTCGTTAGGCTGAAACGAACCGAAAACTCTTCCATCAACTATGCAAAAGGTTCTATTAGAAATAGGAATTTGTTCAACCACCCATCTGACCACATCAGTGTAAGGGAGAATTTTCTCCCGAGCTGCTATCCTGTGTAAAAACGAGTTAGCCAAATCCTTTAGCGAAGCTTCTGATTTGCTGGTTGAGTCTGCAGTCGCTTCTTCTTTTGTTTCCTCTGGTTCTTCAGCCTCAATCAGATTATAAATGCTTTGCCAACTGGTATTTCCCAGGCCGAGAGATGTAGTGTCTGAAATCAATCCCTTCTTGCTTGGTCCTGGGTCACTGGTGGGCTGGATAGTAACTGCAGGAGCTGCTGCCGCAGTGGACCTTTTATATTTCTTTCCCATTTGCTTAAAACTTGAAACTTCGATGGAATTCTGCACAAGGAAGGAAAACTAGTGTAATACAGATAAACAAATTTCAAGAGCCGATATGAAAGAGGTATGAATAACAAAAGATCGTGATAAAAATTGGCGCAGATAAAATCTAAGTGGAAAATCTTGGCATAACTCCTTCATTAATTGGCCGCTTCATCTGTCAGTGAAGGGAGCTTTTAAATAATCCATCATAACGTATATTGATTCAAGCGTGGCTTATATTTTGGCGGTTAATCGTATTTGATGATTGGCGTCGTGAAAAGGAGGATTTACATAATAATCCAAAATATCGTTCAATCACCGAAGGTGATACAATGCATGCCAATCTTTATTATGTTTAGAAACACGCGCCTTGATTTAATGCATCGCAATCGGGGCAGGGCTTGGGTCCCTTTATTTATGCCATTGCGAATCACCAATCGCCGATGGCGATACGCCTTATCGCATCGGGGGATTTGAGGGTGACACAATTAATGCAACGCTTACCAATGCCGATTGCCGATAGTGATGCCTTTATCACATCAGAATAATGGGGAATGTTTTATAGGTGATGCGCTTTGTCTTTCCTCGATATCCGATAGTGATTTCCCTTTTCGGATCGGAATTATTCAATGTGCCTTTACTTATGTTCTTTTTATTATTGCGATATGCGATCTTGCGATCGCTTTATCGTAATAATAAAAGCTTTATCATTTGTTTTTTTAAAAGGCCTTTATTTATTGTTTAAAAAGGAAATCATATTTCAATTGGAATTTTTATGAGGGTTTTTCTAATAATAAGTAAATACCAATTTATTCACATCTCTATATTTAAAAAGGGACCCATTTCATATTATGATTTTAAAGAAAAAAATTTCAGAAATGGGGGGGGGGGGGGTTGTTGTATAGCACAACACTTTCTCAGCATGAGGTAGATTTAGGCACTAACATACTATCTTGCATATTAAACCTCTACAATATTGTGTCGACATACTTCCTCTGGTTTAACTAGAGCTTCCTCTTTGCCCAATCTCTTTTAATTTCCATGCACAAAATATAGTTTGCAACACCAAGATATTTCATGTCGAATTTGGAGGACAATTGGGTCTTCAAATATTGGATAATTTCTTTGTCATTTCCAACGAGCAACATATCATCCACATACAATACCAGATAAATAACAGGGTCACCAATTAATTTAAAATACACATAGTGATCTGCTTTGCTTCTTGTGAATCCAAGTCCCTGTATAAATGTATCAAATTTCTAATACCACATCCTTGGTGACTGTTTTAACCCATACAAAGAGTTCTTTAAATTGTCTACCAATTCTTTCTTACCCTCCACCGCAAAGCCTTCAAGTTGCTTCATGTAGATCTCCTCTTCCAGATCCCCATGAAGAATGTTGTCTTCAAATTCATCTGTTCTACCTCAAAATCAAAAGCAGCAACAACAGATAAAAGTAATCTAATAGAAGTTACCTTGGCAACAGGAGAAAAAATATCACCAAAATCAATTCCCGGCACCTGGGAATAACCTTTTGATACCAATCAAGATTTGTATTTCTCCACATTTCCTTCTGCAGTTGTCTTCTTCTTGAACACCCACTTTTTGCCAATGGGTTCCTTCCAGCCGGTAACTCCACCAGATGCCAAGGCTCATTTTTGTGCAAAGATGCCATTTCATCAACCATGGCCTCTTTCCAAAGTTTTTCGTCCTCTGAATCTACTGCTTCCTTCATAGTTATGGGATCATCATCAGTAATAGATAAAGAAAAATTTGAATAGAAAGCAGATGGATTGTACCTTTCTAGTTGTCTTCTTTCTCGAACTGATCTTCTCACACTCGGAGTTTGTGGCTCTTCATCTTCTGATTCCTCCTCTGCTGTAGAGTCTGATTCTTCCTCCTTTAGCTCAAACTCTATCTTCTCAAGTTCCTTTGGTTGGACTTCATGTTTAATAACATCTTTCACCTCTCTAAACACCACAGCTCGACTGTACACAACCTTCTTTGTTACTGGGTTCCAAATCTTATAACCCTTTAAACCATCCTTATACCCAAGAAAGATGCACTTTTCAAATTTACTATCCAACTTGGTTCGTTTCTCCTTTGGAACATGTACATATGCATCACATCCAAATACCCTTAGATGTGAAAGAGAGGGTTTCTTACCAGTCCATACCTCTTGTGGAGTCTTATCCTCCAATGCTGATGAAGGTGATCTGTCGATCAGGGAACATGTTGTCTCTACTGCCTCTGCCTAGAATTCCTATCCTAACCCGACACCACTGATCATGCTTCTTGTCCTTTCCATCAATGTCTTGTTCATTCTTTCTGCAACTCCATTTTGTTGAGGTGTATATGGAGTGGTCTTTTGCCGTGCTATGCCACACTTCTTACAAAATTCTTCAAATTCCTTACTACAAAACTCTCCACTGTTATCTGTCCTCAACACCTTTATATTCTTCTCTGTCTAGTTTTCCACCAAAGCCTTAAATTCTTTAATCCTGTCAAAGACTTCAGATTTCTTCTTAAGGAAATATATCCATGTATTCCTTGAGAAGTCATCTATAAATGGTACATAGTACATAGACTTACCCAGTGATGGAACCTTCACAGGCCCAAACACATCACTGTGCACAAGCTCTAATATTTGTTTCACCCTCTTACCACCAGAGGGGAAACTCACCCGATTCTGCTTCCCATATACACAATTTTCACAGAAATCAAAATCTAAAGAGCTATTAATCATACCTTCTACCATACCTTTACCATGAAGTATTCGAAGGCCCTTCTCTCCAATATGTCCAAGCCTTGATGCCACAGCATGGTCTTCTCTCCAGAGACCACTAGATTTTCTGCTCCACTTTCAGGAATCACGGAACTGTTGCACCCATCAACAACAGTGCTACCTTGCATCTTGTACAGAGTTCCAATCCAAACTCCCCGCATCAATACCAGTGCTCCCCGAACCACCTTGCAGGTATCCTTCTCGAACATTGTTTTTACACCTGCATCATCTAGCTTGCTTACATAAATCATATTTTTGGCCAATGCACGAATATGGAGAACAACCAGAAGTGTTCTAACCCTTCCACCTTGCAACTTCAACTTTACTTTTCTACGACCAACGATTCTGGCCTTCCTATCATCCCCTAAGAAGAAATCACCACCATCGTATTTCTCATACTCGTAGAACCACTCTCTATGGGGAGTGAAGTGAAAGGATGCACCTGAGTCAATCAACCATGCCTCATGATCTACATGTGTACTTGAAGAAGCCAAGTACACATCCCCGCCTTCATCTGAGGTGGTTTTCGCCTTTGTATAAGGAGCATCATCAGATCCCTTTCCTTTATTAGGATCTTTAGATTTATAGTCCCTTTTGTAGTGCCCTTCATTTCCACATTTCTAGCACACCACCTTTACAGGTTTTCCTAGAGATTTAGATCTTCCACTCGATGACTTATTTTTGTTTCTGTTCTGGGATTGTCCTTGTATAGATAAGGCATCACTATTCTGGCTCTCCATATTTTTCCAGCTCATCTCCTCCATCAGCAAGGATGAGACTATTTCATCAAACTGCAAGGCAGTTGCACTACTACCTATTGCAATAACCACACTATCCCACGAATCTGGTAGAGAACACAACAAACTAATGCACTTATCTTCATTTGAAATTTTGATATCAATAGATGATAACTGACTTACCACAGTATTAAATGCATTCAGATGCTCTGTCACCGAGTCTCCATCTTTCATCCTCAAGTTATACAACTTTTTCCGTAGGAATAGTTTATTCACCAGAGACTTAGATTGCTATAAAGTACCTAACTTATCCCATAAAGCCTTCACCATAGCTTCCCCTGATACTTTCAGCAATACTGAATCTAAGACACATAATCGTATTGTGCTCTTTGCCTTCCGATCCAGCTTATTCCATTCTTCATCAGACACTCCCATTGGTTTAGTACCTGGATCTACCACGATCCACTGATCTTTATCCACCAACAGATCCTCCATCTTGAGTTTCCACAACTCAAAAATCTGACCATTAAATTTCTCGATCTCTATCTTTCCACTGCCCACCATCTTCTTTCACTACCAGAATTGATCCCATAGATCTCCCACTAAACAGGGTCTACCACAGGGCCGAGCGAAACCCCTCAGCAGCAAAGGCGTCCCCTTGAAGCCAAAATAGCTATGATACCAAATGTAGGTTTTAACCCCATACAAAAATTACCTGCATACGAATTCTAAAACACAAAAAATAAACAATGTGAGAGCATAACACGTAAAACACATATACAAAGAGATTTTCCCCCAGATCCCAGAACCGGGACTACCAGCTTGATTTTTCATTATGTTCCTTTCAATGTTACAATACATATTTATACATTCCGAAGCATCCAATACCATGGACCGAAAACCATCGCATCCAAAACCATGTGCGAAAATCATGCACAAAACCATAGGTAGGTCCGCCAACCTAACATAGGGTCCAAAACCAAAATTTTCTGGAGCGTTGCCCCGGACCCCAAAGAGTGGGGTTACCTGCACCCCTCAAACCCCCTATGACTACCCCCACTACGCAATCGACGCAACGAAGGTCCACCCCCCTTCTAACCCCTCGATTAACTATGTGGGCTAGTCATGGAAAGAATATAACACAACCCAACACCGTGATCCATTGTTTTACAAAACCTAGAGCCATTACCTTGGTTTCTTGTTGACTCTACCAAAAATAGTTCCAGCTTCTATTGTACATGCCCTTATGTTTTTCTGTGAATCTAAAAACAAATATTTTGTCGCCAATTTGATTTTCTAGTGCTCTACTTCTGGCGACTTTATCCAAAATTTCCTCTGCAACTTCTATTCCTTAAAAAATGAAGGACCCAACAAAATTTGTTTCCAAGTTTGAAGCATGTTGACTTGGATTTCCATGAAAATTTTGTTTATGGAAAATCTAAGAGAGTCATAGTTATCAGATTTCGGAAGGAAAAGAAAATAAAAAAATTAGAGCTTGTGCGTACAAATGTATGAGGACCTTCTCAGGTATCATCTCTTGGTGGCTCTCACTATTATATTACTTTTATCGATGATGCAACTAGGAAAACCTAGATTTATTGTATTCAAAATAAATATGATGTATTTGATACTTTCAAGAAATGGAAAGCTTTGGTTGAGAATGAGACAGGAAAGAAGTTGAAGTGTCTCAAATCAGACAATGGAGGTGAATAGTGTAGCAAAGAGTTTGATAAGTATTGTTCAGAGCATGGAATTTGCAGAGAAAGAAATTTCCAAGAACACCATAGGAAAATGGCGTGTGAGAAAGGATTAAAAGGACAATCATGGAGCATGCAAGGTGCGTGAGGTTTCATGCAGGATTTACCTTATATTTTTCTATGTAGATGTTGTAGATATTGTTGTTTATCTAATAAACAGAGGGCCTTCAAGTTCCTTGGATGGTGGTATTCTAGAGGAGGCATGGACATGTAAAAATAAAAACTAAACATTTTTAAAGACTTTTGGTTGTGATGCCTTCATCCACATCAATAAAGAAAATAGAACAAATTTTGAGGCAAAATCAAAGAAATATACCTTCATTGGATATGGTGTAAATGATTTTGTTTATCTCTTATATGATTATCAAAATCACAAAATCATTAGAACAGATATGTCATATTCAATGAAAAGGTCTTGTATAAGGATCAGACGCAGGGAAAGCAACATGAAAAAGAAAACAAAGAATACGAAGTGCTTGATGAGATCATAGAAAAACTAAAGGTGCCTGAAAATCATAATAATTAGCATCCACAACAATAGCAACAACAACAACAACAACCAAAATAGCAACAAGCACCTCAAACACTTGAAAGTGGTGTTAGAAGATCTACCAAGATAAGTAGACCCTCTGAATGATACTCTCCTTCATTATATTATGTATTGTTGACTAATTTTGGTGAACTGGAAAGATATGAAGAAGAAATGTAGATAGAAACCAGGAAGAAGTGGGATCAAGCCATGGATGAAGAGATGGACTCCTTGATGAAAAATGAGACTTGGGACTTAGTCAAGTTGTCTGCATATAAAACAACATTGCAGAATAAATGGGTTTACAGGTTGAAGGAAGCAGATGGAGGTAAACAGAGGTATAAGGCTAGATTTATGGCGAAGGGTTTTGCACAAAATAAAGATATATACTTTGATGAAATTTGTTCTCCAATTGTTAAAATGACTTAAATCAAAACTATTTTAAGTATAGTGGCAGCAAAAGATTTGCATCTTAAGCAATTAGATGTAAAGATAACCTTTCTCCATGGGGGTTTGGAGGAATAAATATATATGCAACAGACACAAGGTTATGAGGTCAAATGGAAGGAGAAACTAGTGTACAATTTGAAGAAGAGCTTGTATGTATTAAAATATGCTCCAAGGCAATGGCATCTAAAATTTGATAGGTTTATGTCTGAACAAGGTTATACTAGATGTCACTCTGATCATTTTTTTTATTTTAAAAGGAAAAATGATGGTAGATCTATTATATTTTTATTGTATGTAGATGACATGCCTGTTGTAGGGTCTAACATGAATGAAACAAATGTGCTCAAAGGAAAATTAGCAAATTCATTTGCAATGAAGGATTTGGGTGCTGCAAAATAAATCCTTGGTATGAGAATAACTAGAGATTGGAAAAATCGCAAATTAACATTATCTCAGAATGAGTATATAGAAAAGGTGTTGGAAATATTTAATATGAAGAATAGAAAACCAATCAATACACCTTTGGCTAGCCATTTCAAACCAAGTAAGGAGATGTTCCCCAAGACTCAGGAAGAGATGGATTATATGTGTAAATTTCCATATGCTTCAATAGTTGGAATCTTAATGTATGCAATGGTATGCACAAGACCTGATATTGCACATGCAGTGGGAGTTGTAAGAAAGTATATGAACAATCCAAGAAAATAACAATGGATCGCAGTGAAGTGGATTCTTAGGTATTTGAGAGGTACTACAAATCAAGCATTATGATTTGATGGTTCAAACACTGCTCTACAAGGATATGTTGATGCAGATATGGCTGGAAATAGAGATAACAAGAGGAGCACCACAAGGTATGTGTTTATTGTAGGTGGAATAAATTTTAGTTGGGCTTCAAAATTGAAAAATATTGTTGCACTTTCAACAATGGAAGCAGAGTATGTTGCTACTACAGAGGCTAGTAAAGAAATGATTTTGTTACAAAGGTTTATGGATGAGTTGGGCAAGAAGAAAGAGATGAGCAGGTTATATACTAGAGTACCATTCATCTTGAAAATAATTAAACCTTTCATTCTAAGACTAAACATATACAACTCAAGTATCAATTCATATGACTAGTTTCGGATGATGGACAGTTGAAGCTGGAAGAGATACACACTAGCCAAAATTCTACAAATATGTTGAAAAAAGTTGTAACCAAGGATAAATTGAGTTGCTACTTAATTTCGTTTGGCCTTTAGGAAGGATGATGAAGATTAGAAATAACCAATTCCAAAGTGGAAGCATTGTCTTAGAAGTGAAGCAACGATGGATTTGATATAATTAGTATCCAAGTGGGAGATTGTTGTATGTGGATCCTAATTATCTTTTTGAATCATAGGTCTTGTTTCAGTTGTGTTTGGATCCCAATCCTCAACGGGGGTGTGTGGGGGGATTTCCCCCCCAATATTAATGCCTAGGGGTGGCTGCATTTTTGGAGACCCCCCTTGGTGAGGGTTCAGGGATAACACCCTCGATAGAAGTTATTTTAATTTACAGTTTTTTTCCCTAGAAGGAAACCCTTAATTTATATGAGGGAATTGTATTACGACTGCGGATTATTATTCTGAGAGAAATAGAGAGAGGAGACTATGTGAGAGCAAAGAGGAAATTACAGTGGATCTTCTGTAGGTTGTATCTCTTCATTTTGTTGGATAATTTAAAAGGAAGTACTGGTTGTTTCTCCATGGACATAGCCCAAATTGGGTGAACCATGTATATCTACATCTCTCTTGTTCTATACATTTTTGTATTATTTATTCTGCAATATTTTGTGCATTTCATTACACCATTAATTAGTTTCTATCATTTTTGGTAGTTAAAATTGATCACTGGGAAAATGCACAATTAAGGATTGTTGATGATACCAAAAAAAAAGTATTGGAGTGAATGATATGGAACATACAATTTCAAGGACTATAATTGATAATTTTGTAGGATATAATTTTAATTAGTGGAAGAAAAAAATGTTGTCTAGTTCTTGAGAGATGTATTTCCGTTACCACATATGGTACTAGGCGAAAAAGTATCTCTCAATAATATTGTAGTAAAATGGACAAGAAGGATAGGGTTTACATGAAATTATGCCTTAAATGTTTAGGATGTAATTTCAACAAATTCTTATGGGACAAGTTACAAACCTTATATGAGGTAAATTACCTAGTTAATAAGATATTTTTGAGAAGGGAACTTTTTAATTACCTATTGGAGTAGTGTTTTTAGGTAACAAGTTTTGGGGACCTGCGCAAAGGAGCATCGCGGAGGAGGGTACCATTCAGGAAATATAACAAAGGAATAGTAGGTGAAAGTGTGAAGAATAAGGAAAGTCGATGGGCTAATTTTGTATCCACTAGCTCATAGTAATATTTACTAGCCCATATTAATGTTTACTAGCCCATAGTAATAATTTACTACTAAGGGGTTCTTGGACGGCTTGGGTCCATATGAAAACTTATAAATAAATCAAGGTTGAGTAACACACCATGGATACGTCTAAGACATACATAAACATATAGTTGTGTGTCGTAATGTTGAATGATTTTCTAGGTTGGTGAGTCGCGATGGTTATGATTGTAATGGAAGTTTTGCAATAATAATAAAAATATCATGTTTTGGCTTATTCTGGTTGTTTGTGTAATATGTAATGGCTTGTCTATTTTTCATAATATTATTACTTAAGAATGTGTGTATGATGGGATTACTAAAAAACATTGGGGTATACTTCGTTTCTTTTTCTAAATAATAATAAGTAATAATTCTTTGAATGCGAGTAATGCTAGCTTAAGGTCCCCTTCTCATTCATCACTTGAAAAATATTCAGGTTCCTACAATCCCCCCTAGATGCCTCGGGTGAGAATTCACCTACTTGCAGGTGTTTCCAAAAGGGTCAGTGTCTGAAAGGGTTTTGTTATCAAATTCTATTGAACCCTAGGTCAACCTCCTGCGTGCCAACAAAATGGTTTTGTTTCCGGGATTAGTATTTGCAACCGAAGGGGATGTGGTTTCCTACTAAGGAGGAGATACAATAGTGGGTGGAGGAAAACAAACATGAGTTTTCTATAGACTATGAAAGAAATCAGTGGATCATCCCTGAAAAATGGATGCAAAGGTATGTTTTTATGGGATTTCATGATATATTCTCTTTTGAGTTTCCAATTTTTTTAACCGAGTGGTTATAAAAGTTGGGAGAAGAGAATGGGACTTGGCATCCTATTGTACCACATAGTTGGACTCTAGAATTGATCTAGAGGGTGAACTCTCTAAGTAATAAGGGTTCTCGTTTGATTTATTTTTGGTTAAATAGTGTGTTGGAAGACTATATTATCGAATTTGTTGTAAATGATACTCAATCATACAGTGTAGTTGAAAGGAAGTTCTTTAAGGCACCATGAGGAAGATATTTGAGATTGTTTCCTACCTAGAAAAAAATGTTGTTGTGTGATAAAGGATTTATTTCATTGGAATATGACAACATGAGCAGTTATGCATGTGATGGGGAGAATGGGGCTGAATAGAGGATGGCCTAAGGGAAACAGAGGTGTCAGATGCAATAAAGAACAAGGAAATATCAGATGAGTTGAGGATGTTGAGGAATCCTAGGGATAAAAGTGCAGAGAACTTGGAAGGGTAAGAGCATTCACATCAGCATAGGAAGGAAGCACACCGAAAACGGTGAGTGGAGTGTTGTGCAGTTTAACGATACTTCAACATAGTAGTAGGATAAGGAAGAGGTTTGTGTCAAAACCCATGACTGATAGTAAGATAGCAAGTAAATTCATAGTAAGGAAGAGATGACAGCATAATAGCGAAGGTTGGGAGAATTAGGAGTTAAAAAAAAGGTGCAAACCATCTACATGATGGAGTACCACGTAAAGGAGGTAATGAAAAATAGCATAGCTGAAGTAATGATAGGAGAAGGAATAAGGGAGAAAATTGCTAACTCAATCCAAGATAGGAAGATACAATGTATCCTAGTGACCCTTCTTTGGCCATAACCTATTCGAACCCACGACCTCATGTGTGTCTCCAATTCAAGAGGGAAGATCATATAACACTTTTTTGCATAAATTCTTAATAAATGAAGTAAGGATAGTAGTCAAAATAATAGAATTAGTTAGAGTAGTAAAAAAAGGGAAGAATCCCAAAGTATCAAAAAGTTAGTCAAGAGGAGTACCACAAGGTAGTACCACGTAATAAACAATGATAGGTGTTGGTCCCACTTTTTGAATGCTTATTTTTCATGGGACTAGGATAGAGGATCCAAAATAACATTGTTCATTTATGAGGCGATACAGACTATGAAACAGGTTGAGGATGAACTAAAAAAGGTTTCACAATTGGAAACCACTTTCAAATACTGCACACTATCCTAGTATATGAAGTATAAGGCTACTTCACTAGTAGGGAAAACTAGGTCATTGGTAGACATCAAGCAAGAATTGCTAAAGTAATTCTAGAAGCCAAAATTAGAGTCTTAGTGTATTACAAAAATCAAAGAAATCAAACAGATCAATAATGAATTGGTATGGGACTTCTACCAAAGATTTAAGGTTTTGATGGGCCAATTAGCATTTTAGATATCGAATTTGAAACACAAGTAATGGTTGATTGTAGGATTTTTCCCTCACATATGCATCCCATAACTCAACAAAAGATTTCCTTTTAGTCCAAAGCATTATAGATTTCCATTAAATTAGAAGCATCCCTCGTAGGAAGAAAAAATGACGCAAAAATTGCTTAGGTTTAATTATAGCTGGCAATATTAACATTACAATTACAATACCTAACCAAAGGCATGGAAAAACATGAGGAGGTATGGTGTATTATGTAAAAAATAAATCCACCACAGAAATGAGTCTCTGACTATGACAAAGTATATGGTTACAGGGGTCACAAAACCTTTGCTACAAGATAGGGCCATGTGGTGTGATATTTGTAGAGTATGGGATCACTTGCCAAAAACCTATCCCATGATGAATAAATACTAGAGCTTAGTCAAGACTTTGATTTGTGATTTTTGTAAATCAATGCTAGATTTTATCCATACATGTCATGCACTAAAACTAATGAGGGAGGAAATTTCTAATTCATATAGGGCATAAGAGACTAAAGGGACTGAAAGTGGAGTGCAGACTTACAACCATCTAAGAGCCTACAACTAGCTAAGTAGAGGCCAAGGAATGCAAGGAAGAGGATCGGGTTTCCAAGAAAGAGGACTAGGAGGATTTAGAAGGAGTAGGTTTTTTTTTTATTTTTTATAATTGTGTGCATCCAAGACATGTCGTATGGGATTTCCCTAACCCCTACACAACTTGTAAATATTGAAAGCAGTTGGATCATGCTACTAAGGATTGTCCTTAGGTGATTGTGAAGTGGCAGGAGAAGAGAGGCCAGAACATGGAGATGATAACTTCCAAATTGTGCAGGGATTGTCCACATGTAGGAGTACTTACAGAAGGAAGAATAAGGATAGGAGAAAACATAGTTAGGAAAGGAAACCAACCTCATCAGTGGGTAAGAAAAGTTGTAGAACCAACTCCAAAGCTTGATCTAGTAAGATAAAATGATAGCTAGAAGGGAGTTGATTGTGACATAATGAGGCCCATCAATCTCAATTGAACCTCAAGCATCATCGATGTATGATATACCCTAGATATATGACAAAACTGTACCTAGAGAATCTGTTGAGAAGGTAAGTCCCATTAAGAATTTTTTGAAAAGTTGTTTAGAGTTAATGAAGGATGAATTGGCCTTAGATAAACTATGAATAATGATTCATTAGTGTGTGTGATAATCAAAAGTATCTATCGTGCAGACCCCTCAATGCACAATTGGACAAGTTCTGCACACAATATGGACAAATCGAGAATTAAATTTAGCACGTAGATAGGGGATTATGGCATGGAAAATATCATTATGGATCTAGGCTCAGTTGTGAATATCCTTACTTAAAGGACATGGGAGATGATGGGGAGATCGATTTTGACTTGGTCACCCATAAATCTAAGATTAGAAAACTAATACATGGTTTTCCCCATTGGTAGGCTGACATGTATAGACATCAAAATTAATGGAGTCAAAAGCACCTTCAATTTTGAGGTGATAGATATTGTAGACAATACTAATTCATATCTAGTTTTATTAGGAATTGATTGGGATTTTGGTAACTATGTTATAATCAACCTAAAGAAGAGGCAAATGTTTTTTTAATGAGGAGACTTGAGGGTTACTCTTTCGTTAGATCTAGAGGACGAAGATCACTATGTGGAACCTATAGAGAAGGAATTCAACATAGAATACCTTGAAAAAATTTACAATGTGACTGTGTGGAGGGATGATTATGTCAATTTGACTACCAATGGCATATTTAGTTAGCATAACATTAACTCGTTTTCATTATATTTAGAGGAGGTGCTCAAAAATTGGTAGCAGAGATTGCACGAAGTCTCTACTAGAAGGTGCACACATATTACACTTACAGCGTAGTGGATAGGAACAAAGGTATGTGATCTCCTGAAGTTTCTTGGAGTGTCATATGTTTATTCTTTTGTAAAAGAGTTCAAGTCATAGATACTTGAATAGCTAATACTTCAAGCTTAGAAATAGCTTTGAAAGAAACACTTGTGCACCAAAGGGCCATGCGCAAGGCCAAGATGGAAAGTTAGCAGACATGCAAACATTTTTTGCAAATTAGGTCCAGGTTGGATGAAGGAAACATTAAACCAAGGTATATTGGGTTGATTTTCCCTACCACTCACCTTAAAGGTTTCATTACAATGTGGAATAAGAAGAAGATGCTAGAGGAGGAACGGGTACATCTATTTGTACATGCATTGGATACTATCCCAAGGAATCAGTATATTGAGTTAGAGGTGCAGCACAATGGAGTAACAAACTAAGGAGAGATGACTCGGAATTTTAAGATAACATTCATATTTGAATTATATGATCCATTAGTTGATATAACTCTGTGAAATGTCAACAATAATTTTTTTTTGCTAGAGGGCCAAGCTACATAGAAGTCGATACCCTTGTGCTTTGTGCACAAGCATTCCCATATAGTTAAATTATTCATGGAATGTTACAATGTCATAAAAGGACGTGAAGAAGAGGGTGACTAGAGAAAATTACAAGTACCAGAAATAGAAGGACAATATGTAGTCGCAAGTCCAAATCTAGAGTCTATAAACTATGCAAATCCTATTAGAACGTGAAAAGTGAAGATTTTAACTGATCACAACCCTAAACTAGTAGTTATTGTATACTATTGGGATAATGAGACAATGGGAAATATTATTGATTTACTATGTGAATACCAAGACATTTTCCTAACCACATTTTCATAGATGAAAGGGATTATTAGGGAACTAGGAGATATGAAAATCCCCCTAGAACCAAGTACAAAGCCAATCAAATAAATACCATACATATTGAACTCATTATATAAATAAAAAGTGAAAAAAGAGCTAGAAACGATATTGGAAGATGGAATCACTAAACCAGTAGAAGATTCAGAATGGATAAGCCCAATGGTAGTGTGATACAATAAGACAAGAGAAATTGGAACCTAATTAGACCTTAGAAAGCTTAATGATGTGTGTGTGCATGACCCAATTCCCACCCCATGTACAGATGAGGAGAATGTAGGAGGACATGAGGCTTGTTCGTTTACTAATCAATTATCAGACTATCATCAAATTAAGGTTACACTAGAAGATAGACATAATACTACCTTTGTGATAGAATGGGGATCTTTCTAGTATACTATCATGCCATTCGGTTTGAAGAACACACCTACAGAATTCTCTAGAGTTGTGGTAGTAACATTTATATATTTCATCCACAAGTTCCTAGAGGTATATTTGGATGATTGGATAGTATTCAGCCTTTTGAAGAAGCATATTGAAGTCCATTTCTTGATGCTTGATAAATGTAAGCAACTATAAATTTCATTAGATTTGAAGAAATGTATCTTTTGTTCACCATTTGGTATTCTTTGGGTCTTGTAGTGTGAAATAAACACCTATTGTGCACAACCTTAGGTTATACAAGTTATTACAGGAAATTCATAATGAGATATATGTAGATTACAACCCCCTTATAAAGGCTATTGAAAAATAAGGTTAAGTTCGAATGATATGAAGAGTTTCAACAAGATTTAGACACCTTAAAGAAGAAATTAGTCACTAGGTTGATTTTGGTTTTTACAAATTGGGGGAAGAATTTTCATGTTCATGTAGATGCGTCTTTGATAGCTTTGGGCATAGTTTTAGCTCAGCTGGGAGAAGGGGACGTAGGTCACCCCATTGCATTTTCTAATATGAAATTAACAACTGTCGAACAAAACTATACCACTACAAAATGAGAAGGCTTGTCAATGGTGAATGCACTGCAGAATTTCAGACAGAACCTACTTAGGTCACACTTCAAGATGTATACTGACCATTATGCGTTGAGGTTCCTCATGAACATGTGAGTGTTTGGGGGGAGAATATGTAGGTGTTTGTTTCTCTTCCAAGAATATTATTTTGAGGTAGTTGTAAAACCAAGGAGACTTAATGCAAGACCGAATAATTTATTGCACATATTATTAGAGAAGATGCAGGGGATATTGATGACAAACTACCAAATGCACACTTGTTTGCAGTAAACATGGTGGATAAATATTTCAGCTAAATCATCCAATTCCTTAGTATAGGAGTATCCCTAATAAAATATATGGTAGCGCTAAAGAAACGATTGGTGGTGAAGTTAGCGGATTACCAATTCATAACGAGTTGCCTATATAAGTTAGGCATAGATGGGATACACCATCATTGAGTTTTAGAGCATGAAAGACATTTGATATTATAGGAAGCACATGAAGGAGTTGCAGGATGCCATTATGCAGGAAATGCTACTACACAAAAGATCTTGCGTGCAAGACTTTGGTGGACAACTCTTCACAGGGAATCCAAGGAATTATGTTAGAGTTGTGATGTATGTCAGTGAGTTGGGAAACCATCTAGTATGGATGCAATTACCTTGGGTGGAATTCCAGGAATTTGATAAATGGGCAGTAGACTTTATTGGACCTATTAACCTACTAGTAAAGAGATAATGGGTCTGATATATAATAACTATGATAAATTATCCTACTAGGTGGGCTAAAGCAAAACTTGTCAAACACTACAGGGCTAAAACAAGAATTTGGTTACAAGGTTTGGATGTCCCAAAATACTTATGAGTGATCAAGGCACCCACTTCTTAAATAAGACAATTACGTCCTTGAAAGAAGAATTTCAAGTTTACCATCAGAAAAGTGATCCTCAGGCTAATGGCACTATTGAATCTTTAAACAAATTCTTAGAAAATACTCTAATGAAAGTATGCAATGTAAATTGTGATGATTGGGATCTAAGAATTCTAGTAGTTTTATGGTTTTACCAAACCCATTGTAATAAATTGACAGGGAAGCCAACTTCTGTTAGAAAATCGGAAAGGCATAAATATTTTCTTATTCTTGTGATGTTTCTTGTTATTATGATTGTTTATATCTTCTTTCTTTTAGCAATTACCAAAGCAACAACACATAAAACAATAGACACCAGATGTAGGCACTATGACAAGGAAAAAAACCCCTCGAGGGGAAAACCTAGTCAAGAAATTCTTCCTTTCAATAGTATTATTTGAGACTCTTCACCCTAGACAAAGACCAGACCTTCCCTCCACACCAAGTTAGCCTCCCAGAATTTTGAAATCTTTCTAGCAACTTTGACTAGGTATAAATTTCCGGCGACAGTGAAACTTGGAAGACTTTGATCTCCCAATATAGAGCACAAAACAAAGAGAGAGAGAGGTACCAAAATTTCGATTTTCTTCTTCTCCTTAGGCTCCTCCTAAGTCACACTTCCTTTGGATTCCTAACAACAGACTTCTCACTTTTCCCAGCTACAATAGATATCAAACTTCTTTTGAGAGAGTGTGTTCCAAATGAATTCGATGTGCTTGTATTTATAGGCTCCATGTGAGGTCGAATTAGGGTCCTTAGTCCAACTTGGTGTGAAGGATACATAGATCATATTTGACTTAGTACTTAACCTTTTTACATTATTCAAGAGCCCAAGAAGGGTCTCTTTCAATGTACAATGACTCTATTGACTCAAAATAAATCCTAGCAATACTTAATGGGGACTTTTACCTAAAACATGGTGACCCAAGCATGAAACCCATGCTTTAATAAGTCACAATAATAATAATAATAATAAATATTTATTCTTTTGAAAATTACATTACATGATGACTCAAATACATTAAATGAAGATCGAACCTAGTTACATTTTCCAACATTCCCTCTTAACTAGGGAGGTATTCATCATATACACGTACAATGGAATATCTCAAACTATATGAACAATGAAGAATTTTAGGCACTGCAATGCCATGGAATATATTCCTGACCAGGGAAATCTATCCATTGGTCTCTTAAAATTTTAGGCACCATAATGCCACGAACTAGATTCTTTACCAAGACAACCTATCAAAGAGGAAATAAGGTGGACTCAAACTTTTAGCCCCTCTAGGTACCATCAAGCTTACTTGCTAATGACCAACCCAAAAATCTAGGTATGTATCCAAAAACAGAGCTCAATAACCAACACCACTTTCCAAATTTGGGACATAGACATCAACATAAAGTGCCGGCTAGATGTCCTCCCAGGTAATGCTTCATTCACAAAGCCTCAACACTCATTGATCCAGTAGATCAAGGATGACCAATATCTCCCATTCAAACTAATTAGTAACCAACATGCTATTAAAACCTTCGAGAGATTCACCTGTACAAACACAACCCCAATAAATAATATACTTTCATACGTACCTAATCAAATAGAAACCTTCGGGGTCTTCCAGACAACTTGATGTTTCTTTTCAACTTTTCATAGTAGGACTGTTATCACTTAAGAATTCTAAGGCCAAAATTTCTCATACTAGTTTGATGATAAAGGTCGGTGCTAGTCAAAGTTTGATTTTGTTTTTACTTAGAGTCTGAGTCTTAGGGGGTCTTGAGTCAAATATGCATTCTCATTCATCATTGGTCATTCTCATTCATCACCGGTCTCATAGCCATGTGTCAGTTTGGTTTAAAAATTACTATGTGCCACAAAGCCTTTTAGGTGATTTCGTAGCGCATGTAACCATTTTGAAGTGTTTTTGCAGTGCATAAATCCTTTTAGAAGTTTCACAGTGCAAAATTCCTTTAGGTGATTCATAGCGCAACACGTCTTAGGTGATTTCGTAGCGTACAATTCAAAATTTACACTGACCGCGCTGCGAAATCGGAGATTCGTGCATTCCGCAGCGAATCTTTCCCAACTGTCAAATCTATCAAGTTAAGTTATAATAGCGTCATTCATTGTCAGTTTATGCACTCCACATATCATGTCCAACCGCTTATCTCCATTATTACAGTCACTAGGTACATTGGTACACACAGATTGCAAGTTCCAAGAAAAGCCAGGTATCCACAGTCTTAATGGTGATTGTATTCGTTGCATGAAGAACAAGTCTACAAGTTTTCAATTTGAATACATTGTTATCAAGTGAGGCAGTTATTCAAACAAGGTAGAGATTGAAATTTTAGCGGCGACAGTGTTTCAAACCTTCATGGAGGGATCGACAGAAAGGAAAGACCACAGATCAGGCAAATGTTTGAGAAACGAACCTGAAGGTTTAGACATAACCTTGAAGAACAGAGAGGTCGAGCATGCGTTTAAGCAAGCTGGATGTTGGAATTTTTGCAAGAAGCTCCAGGGAGGTCATGCACAAGTTACTAAGGAATTTTCCCTGAATTTCACAGGACTAAACTCAAAGGTTGGTATGCTGGAATTGCAAGTCTCACCAGACATGATATCCACAGTTATAGAGATTCCAAGAGGGCAAGAAAGTTGGTTCAAGAATTTCAAATTTGATATGACCCCATGCAAATAATTTCTAAAGCAGGACTTCATTAACTCAAATTTAAGTAAGTCTGTTCCTAGAAGTTATGTCAAAGAGTCATATGCCAATTTGCTTACTTGTATACAGAAGTACCTTACCTGTGAAGGGAGATATAACAAGGTGTATTCATATCATTTTAAAATTCTGTTGCATTTCACAAGAAAGACATCTATTGATCTACCTTTTTGCTTATTCCGCAGCTTAAGCAAAATGTGTGACAAGCTGCAGCTAAGAAGAGAAGCCAGTGAGACTTCATTGTTACACCATGGCTTGGTTAAGTTGATTGTTCTGCATGAACTCCAGAGGGTAGGTAGGGACTGGGACACATTCATATTCATGTCTGGTTTCAAGAACAAGACCGGTCTCAACCCTCAAGCTGCAAAAGATCTTCCAACAACAGCTGGTCATCAGGCAGAAACAAGATCCAAGAGGTTTTCAAATTTAAAGGCAAGGAAACAAGTGAAAGAATCCACCAGGTCACTGACTATCCAGGATACACCCCAGCAGTCCCTTAAAGAGAAAACTCAGGTCAAAGAAACTGCACATGAATCAAGCACGGGTGAAGGAGTTCAATGAAGAAGGACTAGGAGCCAGGTGGCTAAAGAAAAAGCTAAGTCAGTGAGTATTGAAGAAAGCCCTGTTTCAAAGGGAGACTTAAATGACTTATTGCAAGCCATTGACATTGAAGAGTCTCCACTAGTTCAAGCAGATTTGATAGAGTCAAGAAAAGACAAGGCTAAGAGAGTAAAAGCCTCGAAAAAACTCAAGTTTGATGATCAGGTTGATTAATTCGTTTTTAAGCCCAGAAGACCCATAACGAGGAAGTTTAAACAAGTATAGGAGGTATTGCTAAGAGCAGATGAAACAGGGGAGGTGACACGACATCATGAAAGAAAGGATAAAGGCAAAGCAGTTGCCATTCAAGAAGAAGATAGTGTGGAAAACTTGAAAAGGAGATTGGAATCGGCCAACTTTGAAATTGCTAGATTGAAGAAAGCTGCCAGGAAATTTGCAGTTAAGGAGGCTTATTTTAACCAAATGCAAGCTTGGTGGGAGGACCAAACATTTCAAATTCCTGAAGTGGTTGATTTTAGTGTTCAATTCCGTAGCTGGATTTTTCCTGCAATAAAGGAAGCTTAATTTATCAGGAAGGTCAATACAAACCTCAGATCTGGGATCAAGGTCATGAAGAAACAAATTGAAGACTTAAAGATACAGTTAAGCCAGCTGAAGGAATCTCCTTTAAAAAATCCCACTTCAAGTAAGGCTATGTTTCAAATTTTGATGGTTTTGCTTGGTATAATCTTTCTTGAAGAATTATACATTTTCATTCAATTTTGAAAGGCCTTGGAGCAGTTGAAAGAATGTTTAAACAACAAAGGGCTCAAAATAGCAAAATTTTGGGTTGAAATTGTGATTTTTGGAACAACACCGTAGTTTCATAGCGCGCTACAAAACTGCTGAAGATGATGACTAACGCACAGCAGTTTCGTAGCGCGCTACGAAACTGCTGAAGCTACACAATCTAATCTCAGTCAACCGGTTTTGAAATACAAGCGGGAATTTTGAAAAGGGAATATCTACAAGGGATCATCTGAAGCTATCAACTTTCAACAAGGTCAAGACAGGTGGAGGAAACATGTATTCGAATCCAAACTCTAAACTTTTTGTCATAAAGTGAGCACATTTACTACAGTCCAAGATATGTCAAACAGCTTGGAAGAACTTTTTCCTTCACGCATGAAAAAGGTTGACAGCACATCAAGGACGTGGCAATCTGATATATTTTGGATAATCAATGGTGAAGGGCATGGTCCTTTGGATTCGAAAGCTTTGAGGCAAACCAAAGACCAATAAACAGGGGTAGTTTCCTATGTTTCAGGGCAATGGAGAAGATGTGACATCGAAGACTAGCATGGGGCTTTGAACATCCACCACAGCCAAACTAAAAAGGGACCAGATGTCAAAGAACAAGAATTATTGTAATCAAGCCTATTATTAGCATAATATGGAGTTAGACTCCTACTTGATTTAGATCTCTAGAAAGTCTAGTTGTAGTTTGTTACATTTAATAGGCAGTTAAAAGTCGAACAGGTGTCATTAGAAGTAGATTTCGAGTTCCCCTCATGTTTGAGGAGGAATCTCAGTCAGGTAGAAGAACTCTATATATAGAAGAAAGTGAAATGTAATAAGGGTTAACAATGTAAAATTTGAAACGGGAACTATAAACTCAAAACGGGAACTCTAGCCAAAAAACCCCAAAAAAACATCAAAAACAGTGCTCAAAACGAAAAGTGTGTATACTGGAACAATGTTTTTATTTTTTAGGCATCAATTTTGAACATGTTTTAAAATTGGCAGTGAATACAAAATTTACTATGAAATTTTCGTGCAAAATATAGCTTCAAAATGAAACTGATGACACTGGAACAATGATTTTTTTTTTAGGGTCAATTTTCAGTATTTAAAAAAAATGCTAATAAAACCAAATTTCTATGTGTCAAACAAAGTTGTTTATGTGGGAAAAAACACATTAATGTTTTTGGTAGAATATCATTTTTCTTTCCTAAGTATAAATTTAACATGTTTTCAACCATAACATGCTAGATACAAAAAAAATTGAAATTTTTTCAACTATAAAATAAAAAAAACCATGACATTATGAACAAATTACATCACTAAATGCATTCAAAAGTCATTATTTGTATATTGAATAAAACATATTTTATATCTCTAATTTAATATTGCATTGTAGATATTTTAAACAATAAAATTTATCATAACTAAGACATATAATCCAACAACATAAAAATGCCTCATAACTTCTCATTTAACACCATATGGAAAACATTAATTTTATTTGAAGATACGATGCATACATCAGTTATATAAACTGTCTTAAACAATTATTCAAAACCACTCATGTTTTCTAGCACACCATCAGAATTCACATCTTCAGATGAGTGACTGGATGCTGACGAAGATGTTCCATATTCTTCTCTTTCATCAACTAGTGCCCCATCTGAGTCCACATGCATGCCCAACATTTCAGGTTTCAAAATTCTTCTAGATCTACGACTGGTTTCAGGTGACTCCCATGTCAACACTGTTCCTTCTGGTAACAACCTTTTCAGAATCTCTATCGTCTTGAAGCGAAGAGTTCCTCTCTTTGTTAAATTGAAGTCATAAACAAGTATGTCTACATCCTCCAATTTTAATATGTCTGTGCGGCGACGATTTACATTTGTACCCTTTCTTTTTCTTTTTCCGCCATTTTTTTTGTCAACTACCATCTCTGGCTTATACACACCATTGAATGGGTGTGCATTTGTGGCATACCAATGTACTTCAACACTTGTAACATCCTCATTTTCTGTAAAGACCTTTATAACTTTAGCAACCCAAAATGGATAGCCATTGGGATCTCCATCTGCTAGCACTGCAATCATGCAACCCTCCTTAATATCCTGTACTGAACCCCTATAAAGGTCTTCCATGGCTTCACGTTGTGCGCGAGATCTTCTGGAACCAATATACATCTCTCTTTCCTCTGCCTGTGAAGAATTAATAATACCTTGAGATTGTTGCTGTTCAACAATGTTTACTTCCTCATGTTCATTCGACACATTATGTGGCCAAATAAATGGATTTTTCAAAGGTATATCTTCATTTATTGCTGTCGAAATGATATAACTTTGATTATTGAAAAACGACTCCCACCAAACTGAATCAGCAATGTCAAAGTACTCATATGTATATCTAATACATTTTTTAATTTCTTCCAGGCAATCAGAATAATTTATAGCTCTGTTCTGTCTACGTGCATTCTGAACTTCACCAACTGATTGTAATAACAATATTTTTGATGCAAATATTGGATGATCTGGAATGAACTTCAAAAATTGCAATCCTGATGACGGTGCCCATTCTGTAGTAGTTGAATACTTCTTGCCCCATATTAGTGTTTTCCCATCAATTTTTTTGATACGAAATTGATGTTGGAAGCTAATGTCATTAAGTTGTTCAATGCATTTCCCCTCACCATATGATCCCAGAATAAACCTTCGCATGTCAATAGTTTCTTCCAACACATCAAAAGTAGGCTCTGGCATGTATGATTTCTTAATACATTTAATTAGTGATGGCAAGCTACCAACTTCCTTCCTCCTCAATGAGACTGAAAAACGACTGAACATCTGATCAATATGGTCATGAGTGTGCCCAACAAGAAGGAAACCAACCTTTACCTTTTGAAAAATTACCAATTCAACAAGCATGTTTAGATATCCAAAAACAACCTGATTTCTGTTTTCACGGCAAGTGTTGCCCAATTGTAGATACAAAACTTCAGGAAGATTACCAGAAATCACATCATGAATTATAGTTATGGTCAGATTTGCATCATTATGAATATTTGGAGCTGTGAAGTACACCCTTGGCAACATTTTCCCATTGAAGACCATACAACCGACCAAGTGAAATTGAATAAAGTTTTCCTCCTGTAAATTTTTGGGTGTGCGAACAAAATGTGGTAAAAGTGTTTTCTTCTGGTCCATACCATCAATTATCAAACCCAAATATTTATTCGGATTATCATAGCACTTTTTTCGATGCTTGTACAACTTCTTCCTTTCGTTTGTTTGTTGTTCGCGATGCTCCTGAAGTTGTTTGACAATTAAATCTACACAACATAAAAGAGATTCATTAAGAAATATGTTTTCATAGTTGATGACTATACAATTTTAAAAGTTAAAGTTATGAATGCTTACCTCTTTCTGAGCCTTCACTTTTGTCCCTTTTTGATTTAAGAGAAGCACATGTACTGCAAATCCCCATCCTTGTCTTCTTAGGAATACGGACATTGTTGAATTCTTTCTTCCATACCTTCACAAAATATTGATATGTAATAAACTGGCCATGTCCCTCAGCACCTTCTGCATATTCTTTGTATAAGTTGTAGATTTCTCGTCTTGAAAAATTATCTGGAATATGTATTGTCTCTCCATTTGGCATACACTCTCCATGCTTTGAAAAGAAATCTTTCATCCATGACATTGCAGTGTTTGATAATGGACCAAACTGTCTTTTATGACGTACTTCTGAATAAAATGTGGGATCCTTTTCCAAATTTTCTTGAATTCTCGAGAGACGAAAATTCCCAATCGAATGAAACATTTTGAAACCTTTTATACAGATAAAAAAAGCCCCAATATGATAATCATAACCTAACAATGTAGATTGCATGCACCCAACTAAATATGAATTCTGCATGCTTTTATTCATTGACAAATATCTCTTCCCGCTTTCTAATGCAAATTTGAAATCCATATGTTTCAAGCAATCTTTTTGGCAACATTCACTTGAAATGAGAGCACTGATAGAACTTCTTCTCGTCAGATATTCTGCTCTACCCCTTGTATAACTAGAACAACTTGCATTGATAGGAAAAGGTCTGCTCCTACTCCTTGATACAATGTTTTTTGGCAACATCTCCATCATTTGATCATCATTTGTATAAGGCTTTTCATCATCATTAAGGGGAATGTTATCCACACTATGATCATCTCTGCTTTTCAAATATTGACTTGGAGGATATTCTTCATCTTCTGCTTCTTCAGTGCTACTGTCGTAGTCCTTAGAATTTGGACTGAATGGAAAATCTGACTCGATGTTTAATGGATATTCTTCCTCATATGCATTGCCAGTGCTACTCTCATAGTCCATAGAATTAGGACTACGTTGAAAATGTGACTGTTTACTTATTGAAGATGCTACATCCCGTCCTTTGTCACTGCTACCTTTATACTCATTAGAATTAGGACTAAGTGCATCATCCTGTCCTTCATCACTGTTGCTCTCATAGTCCGCAGAATTAGGACTAAGAGGACACAGTGAAACTCTATTATTTTGAAATTCATCATCACGCTCTTCATAACTATTGCTCTCATAGTCCGCAAAATTAGGACTAAGTGGACACTGTGGTACTCCAATCTTTTGAATTTCATCATCCCACTCTTCATCACTGCTACTCGCATAGTCCTTAGAATTTGGACTAACTGGACACCGTGACACTCCATACTTTTGAAAATCAACATCATGCTTTTCATCACTACTGCTCTCATAGTCCTTAGAATTAGGACTAAGTGGACACTTTGACACTCTATACTTTTGAAAATCAACATCATGCTTTTCATCACTGCTGCTCTCATAGTCTTCAGAATTAGGACTAAGTGGACACCGTGACACTCCATTCTTTTGAAATTTGCCATCATGCGCTTCAAAACTGCTGCTCTCATAGTCCTTAGAATTAGGACTAAGTGGACACCGTGACACTCCCTTCTTTTGAACTTCACCATTATGCTTTTCAAAACTGCTGCTCTCATAGTCCTCAGAATTAGGACTAAGTGGACACCGTGACACTCCCTTCTTTTGAACTTCACCATTATGCTCTTCAAAACTGCTGCTCTCATAGTCCTCGGAATTAGGACTAAGTGGACACCGTGACACTCCATTCTTTTGAACTTCACCATCATGCTCGTCAAAACTGTTGCTCTCATAGTCCTCAGAATTAGGACTAAGTGGACACCGTGACCCTCCATTCTTTTGAACTTCACCATCATGCTCTTCAAAACTACTGCTCTCATAGTCCTCAGAATTAGGACTAAGTGGACATTGTGACACTCCGTTCTTTTGAACTTCACCATCATGCTCTTCATCACTGCGGCTTTCATAGTCCTTAGAAGTAGGACTAAGTGGAATCTGTGACTCTTTATTTATTTGAAATTCTCCATCCCCTCTTTCATCAATGCTGCTCTCATAGTCCTTAGAATCAGGACTAAGTGGAAGAAGTGACTTTCTATTCATAGTGGAAGAATTCCCGCTATGTTCATCAATATGAATAGAGTTGTTACGCGATGAAGAAGTTGATGGTGTATAAATCAAAACTTCACTATCAGAACAATCCATCCCTTTCAAATAGAAGATGTTGAATGATACAAATGGAGAGTCTCCTAAAGATATTATATAGCTTAAAGAATGAAATTTTCCCTCCAAAAATTTTCCCTCCAAAAAATTTCGCGAAAATATTTCCCTCCAAAAAGTTTCGCGAAAATATTTCCCTCCAAAAAGTCTGTTAAATTTATTTACCTTTATTACTTTGTTCTACAATTTATTGGAAAATGTAAACTAAATTTTTTTATGAAATCATAATTAAAATTGTACACTACAACTTCTACAATTATTATAATAGTTAAACCATATAATATTCGCTTTCCAATACTACAATATTCACTTTAAAATATTTTAAAACAAATTATCCCACATTCAACCCGTTGTAAAACAAATCTATAATATTCACTTTATAATATTGTAAAACAAATTATCCCATATTAACCGTACAGTAAAACATCCTTGTAACTTCACTTACATATTAAAATTTCATTATCACTATTACTAACATCACATCCAGGCTTTCTGAAAATCGTTGAAAGAGGTCGTGAATTTGTGGAGCAGCTAAATCGCTATCAACAACATAATCAACGAAGAATTCTCGCAATTAAAAGGTAAGTTAATTTTTTTTTCTTGAAAACTTTTATATTAAATTAGTTTCATGAAAAATCGTGAGCATGGTGGGCCCGGTCAACCTCATTTTCTTAACACCCGTGGGTGCTCCCCACCCCCCCTCGCCCGCTCGCCTGGCCCCTCCGGGCGCCTTAATAGCGCCCCCCCTCACCCGCTCGCACGGCCCCTCCGGGCACCCTAACAGCCCCCCCTCACCCGCCTGCCCGGCCCGGGCCCCCTCACCCACCCGGCCCACCCACCCCTTCCCCCCTCACCCGCCTGCCCGGCTTGGCCCGGGCGCCCTAACCCGCCCGCCCCACCCCTCCGGTCGAACCACCCACGCCCCCCTCACCCGCTCGCCCGGCCCGGGCGCCCTCACCCGCCCGCCCAACCCCTCCCGGCGCCCTCACCCGGGCGCCTCACCCCTCTGGGTGGGCCACCCACCCCCGGGCGCCCTCACCCGCACGCCCCACCCACCCCCCGGCGCCCTCACCCGCCCGCCCGCCTGGAACGGGCGCCTGGACACGCCTGCCCCACCCGCCCGCGGGCGCCCTGACCCGCCCGCCCGCCCCACCTGCCCGCGGGCGCCCTCACCTGCCCGCCCGCCCGCCCCACCCGGGCCGGGCGCCCTCACCCGCCCTCCCCACCCACCCCCGGGTGCCCTCACCCGCCCGCCCGCCTGCCCGCCCTACCCACCCTCCCTCAGCCCCACCCGCCCGCCTTACCCGCCTCTGCCCACCCGCCTCACCCATCCTCTGCCCTCGGCCTTACCCACCCTCCCTTAGCCCCATGAGCGAGGCTTGTGCAGGCGCACCCGAGCCGCCCGCGCCCCCGCTCGGCAGTCAGGGCGATTCCAGGAATCGCCCTGCCTGCCGGGCGAGGGCGCGGGCGACCTGGGTGGCGCCTGCACGAGGGGGGGTGCCATCGTGCAGGCGCCACCCGAAACGCCCGCGCCCTCACCCGGCAGGCAGGGCGATTTCCGGAATCACCTTGCCTGCAGCGCGAGGGCGCGGGCAGCCTGGGTGGCGCCTGCACGAGGGGGGGTGTCACGCCCCTACACCTGTGGTAGTCTTCCAACAGCTTGTAGCAAGGTGCGGCACCACCGAACGCGTTCTTTTCACCAATACTAACATTCGTGGACTACGCCTACTTTCACATTAACATACTTAGATTGTGTTTCGCAACTAAGTAAAAGCAATTATCCTTTATACTTAATGAAGCCCATACTCATTCATTATCATCATGCAATTAAACCGAGAACAACAATTGCAACAAGTATAAAGGGAGGGGAAACTCCACGTAATGTGAGTCTGCCCGACAATATATTATATCAGTTTTTCAATAATACAATCCCCTAGGGTGCGGGCGAGGGCCTACCGGGCGAGGGCGTGGGCGGCCTAGGTGGCGCGTGCACGAGGGGGGGCGCCCTTGTGCAGGCGCCACTCGGGCCGCCCGCGCCCTCGCTCGACAGGCAGGGCGATTCTCGGAATCACCCTACCTGCTGGACGAGGGCGCGGGCGGCCTGGGTGGTGCCTGCACGAGGGGCGCCCTCGTGCAGGCGCCACCCCGGAAGCCCGCGCCCTCGCCCGGCAGGCAGGGTGATTCCCAGAATCGCCCTGCCTGCCAGGCGAGGGCGATTCCCGGAATCGCCCTGCCTACCGGGCGAGGGCGCGGGCGGCCCGGGTGGCGCCTGCACGAGGGGGGGCGTCCTCGTGCAGGCGCCACTGGGCCGCTCGCGCCCTCACCCTGCCTGTCGGGCGAGGGCGCGGGCGGCCCAGGTGGCGCCTGCACGAGGGGGGGCGCCCTCGTGCAGGCGCCACCTGGGCCGCCTGCGCACTCGCCCGACAGGCAGGGCGATTCCTGGAATCGCCCTGCCTGCCGAGCAAGGGCGTGGGCGGCCCGGGTGGCGCCTGCACGAGGTTGGGCGCCCTCATGCAGGCGCCACCCGGGTCACCCACGCCCTCGCCCGGCAGGCAGGGAGATTCCCGGAATCGCCCTGCCTGCTAGGCGAGGGTGCTTCCCAGAATCGCCCTACCTGCCAGGCGAGGGCGCGGGCAGCCCGGGTGGTGCCTGCACGAGGGGGGGCGCCCTCGTGCAGGCGCCACCCGGGCCAACCGCGCCCTCGCCCAGCAGGTAGGGCGATTCTCGGAATCGCCCTGCCTGCCGGGCGAGGGCGCGGGCTGCCCGGGTGGCGCCTGCATGAGGGGCGTTGTCACGCCCCCAAGCCTACGATGGTCTTTCAACCGTGCCGGTGAGGTGCGGCACCACCGAACACTTTCTTTTTAACAATACTCGTGCACATGGACTACGCCTAATTCACTTGTCCTTACTTAGTTTGTGTTTCGCAACCAAGTAAAATGCATTTATCCTTTATACTTAATGAAGCCCATACTCATTCATTATCCATATGCAATTAACCAAGAACAATAACAATTGCACACAAGTATAAAGGGAGGGGCAACTCCCGGAAAGTCTGCCCAACAATATATTATAACAATTTCTTCAATAATACAATACAAGTGATGCTTGGAAAGCTCCAAGCCAACACTTAGAATAATTTACAATCAAGGCATAGACAGCCTTTACAATACATGTACTAACTTCTCACGGTAGGAGGGTGCTCACCCGAGACACCAAGAACTCCACCTTTAAGTCCTACACAATCTGCCTCAAACCGCACCTTGAACACCCCACGAATGACTTCCGGTAAATCTGCGCCTTTCACAAGAGGAGCGCATGAGATATGCGCACTCCTCTTTTCTGCGCACTTGTTTTACCCCTGTCCAATGCGTAGAGGAAGTGCGAGCTTGTTGAGTGATGCCAAATGAACTTCAAGTCCATCGTATTTATATACAACTCTGCGTGTGGTTGGAAGGGGGTGTCCAACCTTAAGGCCGACCCCACAACCTTCATATCATGCCCATATGTGCACTTCAAACGTCGGCCAAACTCCATTTGTCATCGCATATAAACAAGGATCAACACTTAACCATTTTAAGCGTCTTTTCCCTTTCGTCGCATTTTAATGTCGCATATCCGGAGGACCGTCGCATGTCGTTCGCCCGCTCGTCGTGCAAGGAGCGCCCGCCCGTCGCGTTAACCGCTCGCTCGTCGTGCACGCCTACCCGAGTCGCGAAGGCCTTACATCCTCCTCCACCTGAAATCGTTGTCGTCCTCGACAACATACCATCTCGGTAGCCATCCACCAAGATCAATATCCATGATGTCGACTCCTCCATATAAGGCAAACATCTCTGCAACATATGTAGGACTCCATCTCCACATTTCTCATCTTAGTAACCAACTGTCACCAAGATACTCCATACTAATGTATGTCATATATCAGATGGCCATGACTACCTTGTCACAATCTCCCCATGTTGCTCTCCACCATGGAAGGTTGATCCCTCCAACTCAAGCTACATGTCCACCGCAACAATGTGTCAACTCCATCATGTCATCACCACCATGTGCAAAACTGCCCATGATATGTCAACAAGTGCTAACACACCTCAACCATGTGCCAACATCTCATCTCAACAATATGTCATATATCGGAAGTCATCTCAATCCATGATCATCAACCATCATGTCACAATCTCCACATGCTGCTCCATCGTGGAAGGCTGGTCCCTCCATCCAAGCTGCCTGCTCACTGCAACATATCGTGTCGACCTCATCATGTGTCATCCCCATGTGAACTGCTGCCATGATACTCCAACATAATGCTAACACATCTTTGTACACTGATATCCCCCATGTCTGAACTAGTTGGGTAGCTAATCCAACCGTCACGTCCAAACCATGAGAATGCACATCCTCATGCCACCATCAGTCGTTCCTCAAAGCATCCCGTCACATCCTGAACTCGATCAAGAATCCATCCATATAAGTAAACCATGCTCAGTTCCATGAAGTAGTCCTCATCTCAACCGCAACATGTCATCCATGATGTTTGGTGTCAATGTGCTACACGAAGTCAGCCACATCTACTCCAACATCATCCATATGTGTACCTCTTCCATATGAAGAGACCATCTCATCAAACTCCAACTCTCGGTATGCCACATCCAAGTCCATGAAGCTACCTCCATCACATCGGCAATGTGCCATCCCTCAAGTCTGCCATAGAAACAAGTATCTACTTGTCTCATCTATCCATGTGCTGCTCATGATCATAGATCAATCAGCTCCCATGTCAAAAGGTAGTTGAGTCTCGGCTCAACTCATGGCCCAAGTGTTTCCACCAAGGCATCATCATCATCATAACTCCATCACTCCAAAGTGTCTCATATCGATCCTCCACCTCAAGTCACTCTTTCAAGTCATGCACATACATGTACTTTGAAAGTATGCATCCCATACTGCATCAAAGTCACCTGACCTCAGCTCCTCAATGCATCAAATCCTCTAAGTCCACCATGTATGAAGTCCCCAAAAGTCACAACAATCTCATGTCATCATGAGCTCCATAAGTCATCCCCAACCAACACTCTAGCAAGCATACAATTCTCGGCCCAAAGGTCTCTACAAGATGCCTCAACTCTCCATGTAGTAAGAATGCTCCATAGTCTGCTCACAACTCCATCCAAGTCCATGGTCTTGTTGCACAAGAGTGTACAACCTCTCCATAGGCTCACAACTGATAAGTCCCCATGTCACATCAGCAAATCCATCTGCACAACATTCCTGCCTTGGCACTCCTCATTGGATGCCCATAAGTGACACCTCTACAAGTGCTCCACATAATGTCCCTGCATAAGACTGCCATGCTCCATGTCTCCAACCTAATGTCCATGACTATGTTGCCCATGTAGTCCAACCAAGTAAACTCATCACAACCATCGGTCATCCTCATCCAAGTCTACAATCTTCGGTCTAGTGAACTTGGTCACCTAACCATATCATCATCATAAGTCACTTCCATCATAGCTCCCCCACTGAAGGTTCCACCAAGACTATCTCTTGGTCTCGGCCATGAGAAGTCCACCCAAACATCATCAAGTGTGTGCCCTCCTCAACCTGTCCATGAGTCATGTCGGGCACTTAGCCATGTGGCTAAAGCATGACCCAATCATCCACAACGATCATCATGTTCCTCCCTTGTCAAGGGCCTTTGTACCTTCTATCATAAGGTCACAAGCAGCCCCAACAAGTCCTGCAACAAACAACAATCCTTGCTTCTCCATACAAGGTTCCATCATAGACATCCATGGTAAGATGCTCCCTTGCCTCGGCAAACTGGCTTTGCCCTTCCCTGCATACGGTCCATCTACCAAATGCTCAAATGAAACACAAGTATCAACACTTACTTCATCATCATTGTCATGAGGTTCCTCCATATGAGTATCCTCATCCATCCATGCTGGAAAACTGCACGATCCTGGTTCAACTTGATCAATCTCAAGTTCATCCTCCATCATGGTCATGTTTGCAACATCTTCAATCATCATCACTTCCTCTTCCTTGATAGCACAATCTGCAACTTCACCTTGCTCCATTGTCCAACCAAGTTGAAGAAGCTCTCCTTCAACATTCTTTTCCAAGACTTCAAGCTTATCTCGGATCCGGGGATTCTCTTCCTTCAACCTCTTCAACCTGTATGAGGTAAGCAAGAGCTTCCCTTCACCTTCTCCCAAACTTGCCATGCCTTGTACTTCATCTTCCTCGGTTCGTACTTCGTTTGGTCCAAAGATGCCCAAACCGTGTATACCTGTCCACATGCAGTCCCACTTGCCCATCTGACAAGTGCCCAAATCGTATGATCAGCACGTAGTACCGCCTGCCCAACTCTACGACACCCGGTTCCAACCTTTACCAGCTTCACCAAGTTCCCTGCAACCATGAACCGGTCCTTGTTCCACTTCGTGTGAAACGACTTCCTTCACCTGAAAGTACCCTTGTCACTGTCACGAGCAACCCTGCTCAAACCTTCACGAGAAAACCTTGCTCTGATACCAACTGTCAAGTTGTGTATCAGATTTAATGCTTCAATCATCAACTAGGATATCAGCTCTGATACCACCTGTCACGCCCCCAAGCCTACGGTGGTCTTTCAACCATGCCGGCGAGGTGCGGCACCACCGAACACTTTCTTTTTAACAATACTCGTGCACATGGACTACGCCTAATTCACTTGTCCTTACTTAGTTTGTGTTTCGCAACCAAGTAAAATGCATTTATCCTTTATACTTAATGAAGCCCATACTCATTCATTATCCATATGCAATTAACCAAGAACAATAACAATTGCACACAAGTATAAAGGGAGGGGAAACTCCCGGAAAGTCTGCCCAACAATATATTATAACAATTTCTTCAATAATACAATACAAGTGATGCTTGGCAAGCTCCAAGCCAACACTTAGAATAATTTACAATCAAGGCATAGACAGCCTTTACAATACATGTACTAACTTCTCACGGTAGGAGGGTGCTCACCCGAGACACCAAGAACTCCACCTTTAAGTCCTGCACAATCTGCCTCAAACCGCACCTTGAACACCCCACGAATGACTTCCGGCAAATCTGCGCCCTTCACAAGAGGAGCGCATGAGATATGCGCACTCCTCTTTTCTGCGCACTTGTTTTACCCCTGTCCAATGCGTAGAGGAAGTGCGAGCTTGTTGAGTGATGCCAAATGAACTTCAAGTCCATCATATTTATATACAACTCTGCATGTGGTTGGAAGGAGGTGTCCAGCCTTAAGGCCGACCCCACAACCTTCATATCATGCCCATATGTGCACTTCACACGTCGGCCAAACTCCATTTGTCATCGCATATAAACAAGGATCAACACTTAACCATTTTAAGCATCTTTTCCCTTTCGTCGCATTTTAATGTCGCATATCCGGAGGACCGTCGCATGTCGTTCGCCCGCTCGTCGTGCATGGAGCGCACGCTCGTCGTGCAAGGAGTGCCCGCTCGTCGTGCACGCCTGCCCGAGTCACGAAGGCCTTACAGGCGCCCTCGTGCAGGCGCCACACGGGATGCCCACGCGCGCGGGCGGCCTGGGTGGTGCCTGCACGAGGGTGCCCCCCCTCGTGCAGGCGCCACCCGGGCCGCCCGCGCCCTCGCCCGGCAGGCAGGGTGATTCTCGGAATCGCCCTGCCTGCCGGGCGAGGGCGCGGGCGGCCCAGGTGGCGCCTGCACGAGGTTGGGTGCCCTCGTGTAGGCGCCACCCTGGCCGCCCGCGCCCTCGCCTGGCAGGCAGGGCGATTCCCGGAATCGCCCTGCCTGCCGGGCGAGGGCGCGGGCGGCCCGGGTGGCGCCTGCACAAGGGGGGGCGCCCTCGTGTAGGCACCACCTGGGCCGCCCGCTCCCTCGCCCGGCAGGCAGGGCGATTCTGGGAATCACCCTGCCTGCCGGGCTAGGGCGCGGGCGGCCCGGGTGGCGCCTGAACGAGGTTGGGCGCGCTCGTGCAGGCGCCACCCGGGCCGCCCGCGCCCTTGCCCGGCAGACAGGGCGACCCTGCTAGTAAGGTCCTTGGTTACGGATGCGTTCGGGCGCCGGCCGAAGTCATCGTGCACGGGCGGGCACAGGCGCACGGGCGGGCGCGGGCGCACGGGTTGCACGACCGGCGGGCGGGTCTGCACGACAGGCGGGCGAGGCTGCACAGCGGGCGGGCGAGGCTGCACGACGGGTGGGTCTGCACGACAGGCGGGCGGGTCTGCACGACAGGCGGGCGGGTCTGCACGATGGGCGGGTGAGCGCACACGTGCGGGGTGAGCGCACATGGAAATGCGACGAAACCGTGCACGACAATGCGACGATAAGTGCAACACTTAGAAATTAGACTAAGTGTTGGGAAAACTTATATGCGACGGATTAAAGGATGAAAGCCGACTTTTTTAATGGTGCATATGGGCATGTATGATGGGTTTATGGGGTCGGCCATGGGGCTGCACACCCCATGTAAAACCCATGTACATTGCATATATATATGACATGTGAGGAGGCTCATTTGAACATAAGTCTTTCGCTCATATACCTTCATAAGGCAAAGAGGAGTGCGCAGTTTGGTTAAGGAAATGCGCATACCTCATGCGCATTGGACTTGGGAAGTTGTGCAGGTTTTGTCTTATGTGATGGTTGGCAAAGAGTGCCATGTGTGAGTGGATTTTTGTACACTGTTTTATGTAGGACTTGGCTAAGGGATCTTGGGTGGCTCGGGTGAGCACCTCCCTTCGTGCAAGGGTGCAGAACATGTTGTAAAAGGCAGGTGGCCTGTCTTTTGTAAAAATTGATTAAGTGTGAGACTTGGTTCGGCCAAGACACACTGTTGTATTGTAATCTGATATTCTTAATAAAATTTTCGGGCAGACTCACATTACGGGGAGTTGCCCCTCCCCTTTATACTAGTTTGCAATTGTTGATGTTCTCGGTTAATTGCATATGGATAATGAATGAGTATGGGCTTTATTAAGGTATAAAGGATGATGCTTTTACTTGGTTTCAAAACACAAACTAAGTATGTTAATGTTGGAGTAGGCGTAGTCCACGAATGTTAGTATTGTTAAAAAGAAAGTGTTCGGTGGTGCCGCACCTCGCTACAAGCGGTTGGAAGACTACCGCAGGTGTAGGGGCGTGACAGTTGGTATCAGAGCTCGGTTGGAGCTGGTGAGCAAAAGTTGCTCGTGACAGTGACAAGGGTACTTGCAGGTGAAGGGGACCGTTTCACACGAAGTGAGACAAGGGCCGGTTCAGGTTGCAGGTGAAGATGTCTATCTTGCAGAAATTGGGTTATACATCCTTCGAAGAATTCGAAGGGAGTCTACTTGAAGAGTCAGAAAGAGTAAAACAAGGATTTGTAGAATGTGGCAAAAGGTTGTTTGAAACAAAGGATGCTCTCCGTGCCTTGGTTAAGGAAGGGATTCCTGATAGAGGGGAAGCTCTTCGACTTGCAAAGGAAGTAGACTTGATTGAAGCAGAATTCAAGGAGCTCGAGATAAGACAGAAGGAAGTGAGGCATCTCCTAGCCTTGAAGAGGAAGGATGAAGCTGAGGAAGAACTTCTTCAACTTGGTTGGACAATAGAGCAAGATGAAGTTGCAGATTGTGCTAACAAGGAAGAGGAAGCCGTGGTAGATGAAGATGTTGCAGACATGACTACGATGAAGGATGAACTTGAGGCTGATCAAGTTGAACCAGGATCGTGCAGTTTGTCAACATGTATGGATGAGGTCACTCACATGGAGGAGCCTCATGATGATGAAGTAAGTGATGATACTTGTGTTTCATTTGGGCATTTGGGAGATGGACCATGTGCAGGAAAGGGCAAAGCCAGTTTGCCAATGCTGGGGAGGATCTTACCATGGATGACTATGATGGAACCTTGTATGGAGAAGCAAGGATTGTCAATTGTTGCAGGGCTTGTTGGGGTTACTTGTGACCTTATGATGAAAGGTGCAAGGATCCCTGACAAGGGTGGAACTTGATGAACATTATGGAGGATTGGGTCATGCTTTAGCCACATGAAGAATTGGCTAAGTGCCTGGCATGACTCATGGATAGATTGAGGAGGGAAAACACTTGTGATGTTTTGGGTGGAATTCTCATGGCCGAGACCAAGAGATAGTCTTGGTGGACACTTTGGTGAAGGAGCTATGGTGAAGGGACTCATGACATAATGATGCAATGATGGGATGGTTGAGTGACCAAGTTCACTAAACCGAAGATCGAAGACTTGGATGAGATGGCCAGATGTTGTGATGTGTCTACTTGGTTGGACTACATGGGCAGCTTAGTCATGGACATCAGGTTGGGGACTTGAAGACATGGAGCATGGCAGACCTATGCAAGGACATTGTGTGAAAGCACTTGTAAAGATGTCAAGGGACATCCAAAGAGGAGTGCTAGGGCAGGAATGTTATGCAGGAGGACTTGCTAGTGTGACATGGGGACTTGAGGACGACACATTGCAGATGATGAAGAGGACTTCATGGACCTGAATGGGGCACATCAAGAGTTGATAAGATTGGAGACTTGAGGATGGCACATTGCAGATGATGAAGAGGCTTCATGGACCTGAATGGGGCACATCGAGAGTTGGTTTGAGGAGATGGTCTCTTCACATGGAGGAGGCACACATATGGACAACATGTTGCAGATGAGATGGATGGAGTTTCCATGGACCTGAGCATGGATTATGGAGATACATACCTTGGTATGGTGAGCTTGGTGGCAGTGGTCATTAAGCCGAGACATAGTGGAGAAGAGTCTCTACATATGTTGCAGGGATGTTTGCCTTGTGTGGAAAGGTCGACATCGTGGATGATGATGATCTTGGTGGAGAGCTACCGGGATGGTATGTTGTCGAGGACGACAATGATTTCAGGTGGAGGAGGATGTAAGGTCCTTGGTTACGAACACGTTCAGGCGCCGGCCAAAGTCACCGTGCACGGGCGCACGGGCGGGTCTGCACGACAGGCGGGCGAGGCTGCACGGCGGGCGGGCAACGCTGCATGGCGGGCGGGTCTGCACGACAGGCGGGCGGGTGAGCGCACAAGGGTGGGTGAGCACACACGGAAATGCGACGAAACCGTGCACGACAATGCGACGATAAGTGCAACACTTAGAAATTCGACTAAGTGTTGGGCGAACTTATATGCGACGGATTAAAGGATGAAAGCCGACTTGTTTAATGGTGCATATGGGCATGTATGATGGGTTTATGGGGTCGGCCATGGGGCTGCACACCCCATGTAAAACCCATGTACATTGCATATATATATGACATGTGAGGAGGCTCATTTGAACATAAGTCTTTCGCTCATATACCTTCGTAAGGCAAAGAGGAGTGCGCAGTTTGGTTAAGGAAATGCGCATACCTCATGCGCATTGGACTTGGGAAGTTGTGCAGGTTTTGTCTTATGTGATGGTTGGCAAAGAGTCCCATGTGTGAGTGGATTTTTGTACACGGTTTTATGCAGGACTTGGCTAAGGGATCTTGGGTGGCTCGGGTGAGCACCTCCCTTCGTGCAAGGGTGCAGAACATGTTGTAAAAGGCAGGTGGCCTGTCTTTTGTAAAAATTGAGTAAGTGTGAGATTTGGTTCGGCCAAGACACACTGTTGTATTTTAATCTGATATTCTTAATAAAATTGTCGGGCAGACTCACATTACGGGGAGTTGCCCCTCCCCTTTATACTTGTTTGCAATTGTTGATGTTCTCGGTTAATTGCATATGGATAATGAATGAGTATGGGCTTCATTAAGGTATAAAGGATAATGCTTTTACTTGGTTGCAAAACACAAACTAAGTATGTTAATGTTGGAGTAGGAGTAGTCCACGAATGTTAGTATTGTTAAAAAGAAAGCGTTCAGTGGTGCCGCACCTCGCTACAAGCGGTTGGAAGACTACCGCAGGTGTAGGGGCGTGACACTGCCTGCCAGGCGAGGGCGCCGACGGCCCGGGTGGCGCCTACACGAGGTTGGGCGCCCTCGTGCAGGTGCCACCCGGGCCGCTCGTGCCCTCGCTCGGCAGGCAGGGTCGCCTTGCCTGCTGGGCGAGGGCGCGGGCGGCCCGGGTGGCGCCTGCACGAGGTTGGGCGCCCTCGTGCAGGGGCCACCCGGGCCTCCCGCGCCCTCGCCCGGCAGGCAGGGTGACCCTGCTTGCTAGGCGAGGGCGCGGACGACCCAGGTGGCGCCTACACGAGGGAGGGCACCCTCGTGCAGGCGCCACCCAGGCCGCCCGCGCCCTCACCCTACAGGCAGGGCGACCCTGCCTGCCGGGCGAGGGAGCGGGCGGCCTGGGTGGTGCCTGCACGAGGGCGCCCGGGCGGAGGGCGGTTCGTGGGAAGCGGGCGGGTGGGTGAGGACGCCGGGCGGGGGGGCAGGTGAGGGCGCCGGGCGGGGGGCCGGGTGAAGGCGCCCGGAGGTGTGGGGCGGGCGGGCGGGCGAGGGCGCCTAAAGGGGCGGGGCGGGCGGGTTGGGGCAGGCGGGTTGGAGCGGGCGGGTGAGGGGGTGCAGGGTGTGCGGGTGAAGGGGTGCGGGGTGAGGGGGTGCGGTAGGGAGCCCGGGCGGAGGGGGGTTGGGGTAAGGCAGGCGGGTGGGTGAGGGCGCCGGGTGGGGGAGCGGGCGAGGTCGTCGGGAGGGGTTGAGCGGGTGGGTGAGGGGTGTGTGAGGGGGTGCGGGGTGGGCAGGTTGGGGGAGAGGTAGGGAGCCCGGGCGGAGGGGGGTTTGGTTGAGGCGGGCGAGTGGGTGAGGGCGCCAGGCGGACGAGCGGGTGAGGGCGCCGGGAGGGTTGGAGCGGGCGGGTGAGGGGGTGCAGGGTGGGCGGGTGTGGGAAGAGGTAGGGAGCCCGGGCGGAGGGGGGTTCGGGTGAGGCGGGCGGGTGGGTGAGGGCGCCGGGCGGGGGGCCGGGTGAGGGCGCCTGGAGGGGTGGGGCGGGCGGGTGGGCGAGGGCGCCCGGAGGGGTGGGGCGCTGGGAGGGTTGGAGTGGGTGGGTGAGGGGGTGCGGGGCACGCAGGTTGGGGGAGAGGTAGGCAGGGCGCCCAGAGGAGTGGGTTAGGGCGCCTGGGTCGGTCGGGCACGCGGGCGGGCGGGCGGGCGGGGCGAGGGCGGAGTAGGGAGAGAGTTGGGGTGGGCGGGCGGGTGAGGGCACCCGGGCCGGAGAGGGTTGTGGGGGTTGGGCCGGGGCGCCCGGGCCACCGGGGTGGGGGTTTGGGATGCTTGGGGGGGTGGGTGGGTGAGGGCGCCCATGCCGTGTGGGGGGGGTTGGTGGGTGACGGCGCCCATGCCGTGCGAGGGGGGGTGGGTCGGTGGGGGCGCCCATGCCATGTGGGGGGGGGGGGTCGGTGAGGGTGCCCGAGCAAAATGTTTTATTCGTGATTTACTTTTTTACACTGGAATGTTAATGCATGTCCTTTTGGAATATGAGGGGCGGTGGCTGGGGCGATTGTTGATTAAAATTTATGATATGTTTTCGTTGTTACTTTAAGTTAATATGTTTTTATTATTTACTGATTTTTGTGTTTCTATTTTTCAGGAAAATGGCATCAAAGAGAATTTCAGTGAATCTTTCTGGACCAAAGACTCATAAAGGTGCATCTAAAAGAAAAATTGGTGAACAAACTCCACCTGAGCTCATGACTACAAATCTTTCAAGTGCCTCAAGTGATAAGAAGATGATTTCAGACTAGAAGAATTCGAAAGAGGTGAAATTTCCATCAAGAATGTGGTATGTGAAAGAAAGAGAAAGCGTAAATGTGAATATATATCTATATATCGATATACCAAATGATAATGGAATTTTTGAGGTGATGGGAAGAGTCGTAGATATGTGTTCGGTACCGGACACTGAAGTTGTTTACGTACTTACAAAAGCTCCCAAGTCACATGAAAGGGTTAAATACCAACTATCATATTCATTGTATGACACGAGAGAGGTATCTACAAAGTTGTGTAGTCAAATCGTAAATGAGATGACACAAAACATCGTAAGAATTATTATTTATATTTGTATTTTGCGTTTTTTAAAGTGTCTCACTATATTTTTTAACTTTGTTTTTTATTGACATATGATATTTTGTTTGGCAGAATTTCGTTGAAAGTTGTTCAATTAGGTTGGGAGGCATTCATCTCATTGAGAATGATATCATGAAAGTTGTCAGCAGTTTTTACTCAGTGTCAGAAGAAAATATGGAAAATAGGCAAAATGAAGTAATTGATAATGCTACAAAACTACATCCAAAGAATCAGAAAAAAAGGTCTCTGGTGGATAAATCTAGCAAGGGTAAACAAATTACTTTTGAGAACGATGAAGTTGAAATTGATGATGAAACATATGTTGTCATTACTAAAGATGACATTGGAACTGAGAAGAGCCATAAAAATCCAAAAGTAACAATGCCCAAGAATAACTCTGGTGGGAATGTTATGACCAAGAAAAGTAGAGTTGATGATTTTGAAGCAGTCATTACCAGCAGTCAAGAACCTAGTGAAACTTCAAAAGAAAGTAGAGAAATCATTACACCAAGAGCTGATTTAGAAGATGGCATTATCAAAACAAAACAAAATGTCATTCGAGAGAATTTGACAAAGAGAAACTTAATTGATGGTGGTCGCACATTTCAGCTTAATGTCAGGCAAACCTATAAAGCAAGTGAAGGACAATGTCAATATCAAGTTAGAAAGCCACATCATCTGCATGTTCACAACTTGAAGACATTGATGAGGTACAATCCATATGCTCATGTGGTTAGTTATGTGCTTCTTGTTGATCCACTTCAAGTTCCCAACAAAGAAGCATTTGATAAGTCAAATGTTTTGAATACAATTATTATGTGCTTGGGGGGAACCATTCTGTAGAAGCTCAAAGACAATTTATGGAGGAATATCTTAATAACCCACATTTTGAAACAATGAAATGTATCATTTACGCTGGTTTATCTGATACAGAAGAAAAGTTAGTGGCATGGAATCATAATTCAGATAATGAATATAGGATGTCTATGACTTTCATCCAAAGGGTTAGATTCATTCATAGTGAATTTGAAGAAAAATGTGGCGGGGATAGGACAAAAGTTACTGCAGAGTTCCGAAAGGAATGTTGTATGGAAATAGGATATCAAATTGGAGAGAAAACCAATTCAAAAGGTGGAAAGGGAAGCAAACATAGTGATTTATTCAGAGGTGTTGATAACATTTTCCAATTGGCATTTAGAACTGGATATGTTTGGAGGTTGATTGATGAGATTTTTGGCATGTGGGAAGACATTGCCATTAAAAACCAGAAGGTCAAAAAGTCTATGCCATTCATATGTGGCAACAGTAAATTAGCTCCTGAAATGAAGCATCTTCTAGACGATATGACTATCACACCTTGGAGGGCGATGCAAGGAGTGAAAGATGAGAAAATTGTCAAAACAATATTATCTCGTGTGAGGTCAGGGGAATTATCATTGGAGGAAATGTCTGAAGAATTTCAAAAGCTTCTTGAAATATTTTTATTTATTTCTAGATTATAATTATATTTTAAATAAAACATGCTGTTCTTGGTAGTATTTGTTATACATATCATTATATTAACTTTTTGTTACTTTATCTATGCAGTCACAAAGTTTACATGAAAATTCAAGAACAAATGGTTAGATTGTTGAATGAAGGTAGTTGGGATGATGTCGTACGCAACTATCCAGATTCAAGTTCTACATCAACATTAAAAGCTTTTTATCTTGCATTTAAAAAGGTATCTTGATTTATACATTCATTTTTATTCACCTGTGTACTATTTTTAATTTATAACTTACACATATATTTGTTTATTTTATAAAAGATGAGGAAGGATGATAATGGAGTGCCCGATAGTTTCAAAACCTTTATCGAAAAAATAAAGATCGAAAGACTAAGGAAGCAACGTATTAAGGATATTCAATTTGATCCAACTCTTAATCATTTCATTTGGAATGGGCTAGACACTATTCAATATCAAGTAATACAAGGCGACTGTGAAGACATTGCTAAACTCATACCTAAAAGGGATTATGCCCTAGTCATTGCAAATATTCCCCATGGTTTCAATATTCCAAACATTGACTATGATAGTGACCCTTATACTTATCAAGCTTTTAGTAAAGTGGTTGCGGGATTTGTAGAAGTCACGTCATCACCATTATGAATATTTGTGACATTTCATTCAGACACACAATTGGCAATGATATTGTCAAGCTTCAAGGGGAAAACAAATTCAAGGATGCAGCTTACATGGTAAGACGTTTAAAATGTATATTTGATTAATGTTGAAAAATTTATTTATGTACAAGTTAATTTAAATTTTACTATTTCATGTTACAGGGAAAAGTCAAATCTTCTTCACAATGAAGATCAACAATTTATAAATGATTGTGAGTTCATTCATATTGATAGTTGGGCAAAATATGATAGCCATATGTCTATGATTTTTAATCGGGTAGACAGAAAGAGTCATAGCCAAATACTGAGTTATGATGCTGTTGTGAGAAAACTAACATATGAAGACAAAGAAGCAAAAGGAGAGATAGTTAACATTTATCAAAAACCACAATTATTGATTAACTATCTTATAGACATTTGTTCAAATGAAGGAGATTGGGTTTTGGATTTATTTTCTGGCTCAGGTAAGTTTTATTATATGGAATTGAATTTCAATATGTTATTTTTTTTAATTAATATGTCATTGTACTAATTTAGTTCATTATTTCTTTTGTGCTTGAAAATTAGGTACAACACTAGCATGTTGCCTTCAAAAAGGAAGAAATTGCATTGCAATTGAAAAAGATCCAGTATAGTGCAATTTCATTCAGCAAAGAATTAATGCTCTTCAATTCCTTCCAGATGCAATGCAAGAAATTGGGTTGAAGAAAGGGGACTTTAGTGAATCACGTGTGGCAAAAATGGCAAAGGAACCCCAACCACCATTACATGGAATGTTTGGAAAGACATACATTGGGAGTTTCGCAGACATCAAAGACCCATTAGAAGAGGAAAATGAGCAAAATGAAACAGAAAATATTGTGGAAGAGGACAATGATGAAACTCTAGAGGACGAAGAGTTTGAATTACGTGACATTGTTGATTAAATTTAAGTTATGCTTGTAAATCAAGCTTTGCAATGTTTTGACTTTGACATTTTATGAGAAGAATAAACACTCAATTAGGGTTTTATACGTTCAATATTGGTAATATGTGATTTTTGCATTGATTTTTAAGTTAATCATTATTTTTTGAAAAAAAAAGTGATTTTTATTATTTTTTTGACATGAAATTCATAGAAAAAGCTATTATTTAACCATTTTTAGTTAAAATTATCGTATAAAAATTGTGATTTTGACATGTCAATTCTAACAAAAAATTATCAAAACGTGTAGTTTTTTAGTTATATTTATGTTAAAAAATGTTATTTTTATGTCCATTGTTAAAAAATATTGTTTTTTAGAAACAATTATTTCATGTCGATTGAAAAATTAATTAAGGATGTATAAATATGTAGAATATCGAAAAGTCTAAATATCGACCTTCTAATTTAAAAATGCAAAACAGTAAAAACCTCACGAAAAAAAAAAAAAAAAATTATAATTATAATAAAAAACAAGAAAATGTGAAGAAAACGACCACTTCAAAAATTATCAAATTTACTAAATAATTATTTACATTTTATACATTAAAAAATTTAAAGCCAAAAAACAGGGCTTTTAAAAAAGGAGTATGATGCAGAATGCTCACCTTTTAAAATCAGCATGAAAATCACTACCATTCTAAAACGTGATGTGCATAAAAAAAACTAAAGTGCCAAAAACTATGCTCTAGAAAAAACATGTGTGTTCTGTATCACCCATTTTCAAAATCAGGTCACTTTTTAGCTATCTCTACGAAACGGGTAACAGTATCAATTCCCGTTTCAAAGTTTACATTGTTGGTTGGAAATTTATGTAAAAAAGCTCTGTTATTAAGCTTATGTAAAGACTCTGTTTCTTTTGGTAATACAGTACTGGCTTCTGCTGCTCAAGAATCATAGAGAGTTCAATGTATGAGTTCCTTTTGTTGTCTTTTCATGTTGTCTATAGTATTATGAGTATTTGATTACTTAGAAATCACTTGCAGTGTTCTAATTTCCTTCATATACTCGGAAACTGTCCTTTTTGTGTTTGGTGTACTCTACCTATATTGAAATCTGAATGCCTTGATTTTATTGCAAAGCCAATTCTACTGTTAATGCTAAATGATATATGACTCCATAAGCCCAATGGATGCTTGCTAATTTTGATTCCACCAGCTTCATTCCTATTTGTTTCACAAAGAGTTAGCCATCTTAATCATAATCAAAAAACTTTAATCCTTTGAGAGAGCCCTCTCAGGCTAAGGAGGCTAAGCCTTAGCTAAAAGATTGGTTTGAAACAGTTACTTGAAGTCTTCCTGGTAATCAGCCTTCCAGGGCCTGATTTTGAGATAACAAGGACTATCAACTGAATCTCTGACAAAAGATTCCTCAATCATACACTTTCCTTTCCTACTTCTCATGCAACAACATATCCTCCGAAATTAATTCTTCAATAAAACCAAGCTATGCCCTTCCCCTCAACCAGGGAGCATCTCTTTATCTAAACTCCCTCTTAATATTAGAGAGATCTCTTTTATTCATGCTTCCTTAGGGAGATCAACTTCTTCTTTTTTTCATGGGAGAATCATTCATGGATTCTAACCATTTCATCAGAGTTATCATTATCGTCATCATGCTTATCACATCAATGATCATCTTCACCATATTGATGATTGCATACCTGCACAACAAAGATAGAAAGTACAACCAAATCTATAGAAGCATGAAGTTAGGCATCTCAGAATTAGAGAATCATTTCAACTTTATACATATCAGATGCCCAAACTTAATTACTAACAAGACATATATACTCTTCGACATATTGTTAGGGACTTTTTCATAAACCTTAGACTACTTCATAATAACATTCATTCCATCTAGGGTCTCAATGTTTCTTTCAAAGGTGTGACATACCCTATTACAACATATAGAAAACCCTAGAAACAATTCAAACAATCATAATTCTACAAGGTATCTAACAACTTTTAGAATTCATATGTCATATTTCCACTAGGGTTTCATACAAATCCTATATTTCATACAAGAGAATCAATCAAAACCAATCACAACTTAGCCATTAACATGACCAGTTTCCACTAGGGTTAGTTGCAAACCATATATTTTCAATCAAACATTAATCCCAACCAAAACTCAAATTTCAACAATTTTACACAAATCTCAAACCTTCATATTGTCATCATACATCAGAGATTTTTACTTCTACTAAAGTTCAACTCCAAAACCCTAGAATTTCATTTTCACAATCTCAATAATCATTACATAAATAGATCTGAGATTGTTATAGCACACATACTAGAGTATTTAACAACTACTAGGTTTTAGTTTCAAAACCCTAGATTTCCCAAACAACATCATCATAGAATATTAAACTCATATAAAGGATTATATTAAACCCTAAGACTTATGACCATCAATAATTAAGTCAGCGCACATATCTAGGAATTCATCATCACACATAAGCATATCATATGTCAAACAACATTACCACATTATACATATACCAAGCCAGACTAAGCTAGGTTTCGATCATCATCATGCAAAGGCATTTCATATCATGTGTCAGTTAAACCAAACTTCACAAATATCAAGAAAAGTGATAACAAATTTGATTAGAGTAGGGTTTGATCGGACAAACACACACATACCAAGGAAATCAATTATGATACATTATAAGTGTCTTTCTTATACATTCCACCAAACCCTAATGAATTATGCTTTCAATAGAGGAACGTAGAAAACCCAAAAATAACCAATACTTCAAAGGTTTGGGATTTTAAACTTTATCATTCAACCCTAAGTTAGGTTTTCTTTATCATACCAAAATCCCAAACATGACATCATAAATAAAAATTCAAATAGAATTTCACAATATCCCTAAGAAGTTTAGGGTTTCATACATTCACATTCATATACCCTTAGGTTAGGGTTTGCTAGAGAACATGTCTAGGGTTCTATAAAATCAGTTAAGAATAGGAGTGGGGTAGATTTATCAAGTGATGAATCACCCAAAACAAGAATCGATATAATTCAATATAGATAGGGACAACAATGTTAGTAACAGATTGTTAAATGAATAAACTAAAGAATTCAATGTTTTTGTAGTTTAAGGCATACCTTTGGTTCTTGACAAACTTTATCTTCGGTGGCTTTCTTCCATACTCCTTGAGGGTATAGATGTCTTCCTGGTAAAAAAAATCGAGGGAGAATGGTGCTTAGTATTTAATATAATCAAAATAGAATGAGTACATGAAACCAAAAGCTGAAAGAAAATGAGATAATTATCTTTGGGAGTTTTTGGGGGCTCCCTCCAAAGCTTGAGAGATTCCTACAAACTTATAAAAACAACAAAAATGTATTTTCGAAAAATATGTTAAAAACCTATAAATTATAAAACATCAAAAATATAAAACAAGATATCTAAAGATACAAGAAAAGGACTTAGTAGTGTAAGTTTCTAATGTCAGATTCTTTGAGCTTGACTTTATTTGGGTCTCCTTCTTCAACAATGTTGGCTTGATCTCTTTCTCTCTTCTTGTTTCTTGGATTGTCGGGACAGTCACTCCTATAGTGACCCTTCTTATGACATTGATAGCATTCTACCTTAGACATGTCAACTTTCTTCCTTGGTCCTTTCAATTTCTTTCCTTTTTGTTGAGAAATGTAGGAATTTGACACTCCTTCAGGATTGGAAACTAATAAGACCCTTAATTCTTTCTGACTGCAGGCAGTCCATATTTATTCAAAGGTGAGAGATACTTTCCAACTATTAAGTCCTGCAAAAAATGCACCTCAAGTAGGTGGCAATCCTAATAGGGAAGTGATCATGAGTTCTTTGTTTGGAACAATTTCATCAACGACCAAAAGGTCATCCTTGATTTTTGCTATATTCACAAACAAGGATGTCACCGTGTCTTCTGTAATCATCTTTGTGGTCCTTAGCTCATTCGACTTCAAACTTTGTACTTGACCAATGTTCTTAATAGTAAATAACTTTGATAAGGATTCATACATTTCCTAAGCATGATCGATGTTAGATATGAATGGGAAGGTTGTACTTTATTCCTTCTACCATTAGAGTCATGGCCACAGATTCTAGTTCCCTGAATTTCACTTTGTCAGCATCACTGGAATCCTATGTCAGCTTCTTTACTTTTTCTTTGACCAAGTCTAGTATCTTGTTCTTTTCAAGGATGAGGTCAATCATTTTATTCCAATACATTTAGTTTGAGGCCCCTTCAAGTTTGTTCTCTCCCTTGATTGTGTTATAAATATTCCTTGAATATAGTAGATTTCTTCCCTAAGATAATCCTTTGAATGGTTCCTTGATCAAGTTCTTGAGACTGCCTTTTTATTCTTTCTTCACCAAAGCTCTGATACCATGTTAGAAAATCAGAAAGGAAAAAATACTTTCTTATTATTCATTATTACTTGTGATGTTTCTTTTTATTATGATTCTTTATATCTTCTTTATTTTAGTTCATCAAGCAACTACCAAAGTAGCAACACATAAAACAATAGACATCGGATGTAGGCACTATGCCAGGGAAAAACTCCCCTCGAGGGGAAACCCCAGTCAAGAATTTTTTCCTTTCAATAGTATTCTTTGAGACCCTTCACCCTAGACCAAGACCAGACCCTCCCTCCACACCAAGTCAGCCTCCTAGAATTTTAACCCCTTTCTGGCAACTTCGACTAGGTAGTAGTTTCTGACAATTGGAAGCTTCCGAAATAGTGAAACTTGGAATACTTCAATATCCCAATCTGGGGCATGAAACAGAGAGAGAGAGAGAGGTACCAAAATTTTGATTTTCTTCTTCTCCGTAGGCTCCTCCCAAATCACACTTCCTTTGGCTTCGCGACAATAGAATTCACACTTTTCCCAGCTACAAGAGATATCAAACTTCTTGTGAGCGAGTGCATTCTAAATGAATTTGATGTGCTTGTACTTATAGGCTCCATGTGAGATTGAATCAGGGTCCTTAAGATAACTTGATTTCTTCTAGGCTAACTTGGTGTGGAGGATATATTAAGCATATTTAACTTAATGCTTAACCTTTTTACACGATTCAAAAGCCCAAGAAGGGTCTCTTTAAAACTACAATGACTCTATTGACTCAGAACAAATCCTAGAAGTCATCAATGGGGACTTTGACCTAAAACACGGTGACCCAAGAATGAAACCCACTCTTTAATAAGTCACAATAACAATAATAAAAATTCTTTACTTTATTCTTTTGACAAGTACATTACATGATCACTCAAATACATTTAATGAAGACTGAACCTAGATACTTTTTCCAACACTTTCCTAACTAGTATATGGATAGGAAGTAGTGACGCCTATGGAATTTATAGTTCCAAGTATATATATTGTTGCATTGGCATACTTGATTGATTTTGGTGCAGTAGAAAATATATTTTAAAATCTTTTGCAATTAGAAGAATATCGTGCGACAACAAGACTTTACCAAAATGTCCAAAAAACATGTGAGAATGCTTGTCATGATAGATGTACAAAACATAAGAAATTTAAGCCAGGTGACTAGGTTTTGTTGTATAATAGGAAATTCTTGAAGCATCTAGGAAAGTTTCAAATGCATTTGTTAGGCCCATATATGATTAAGCTTGTTACAGAAGTAAGGGTTATTCAGTTGGAAAAACTAAATGAGCCAATAGAAGGATTTTTCAATGGAATTTGGTTTGAACTCTATAGAAGCATCTGACCTTCAACATGGTGCTAAAAAATAAATTTGTATGTGCATGTGTGTGTGTTAGAGAGATAGTTTGTGTTTTTAGGAAAAGTATTAGTGGGGGTCAATCAATATATTTAATTCTCTTAAACTTACAATTTCACATTCAGAATTTTGTATGGTACTATCATTTATGCAACACGCGTGTGTATGCAACTTCAGAGAAGTAAAACTGAGTATATCCAGTTTACTTAATTTATCATAAATTCCATCAGTGAGTTAACTTTAACCATTTCATTATTGATCCATTAAACATTGAGCATGTAGTAAAGAACAAATAAATCACAACACATAAGAAACACACATATAACACCAAAATTTTAGGTGGAAACCCAATGTGCGAGAAAACCACTTCTGCCATCATCTCTGAAAAACTTCATTACATCTTGTACAGGCACAAATTCTTACTCGCATGCAGGAACCCACCTACAAGAGGCTACAACCTCCACTCATTCTCCAACACCTACTGGAAGGGAGCTAAACCCCCTAATCTCATTTATCGGCTCCTACCGAAAGGGAGCACCTACCCCCTCAAAATATTTACTAGCTACCACTGGAAGGAATCTTTGAATCCCTCACTAAAGGCTCCAACCCTCAACACCCTTCGTGGACCATGTTTAAAAATGTTTCGCACTGGATCCACCTATCTCAAACAAATATCAAAACTTGTATGCCACCTTTCATCATCTTTTCACACTAGACCAACATAAACAATAAGCCCAAAATTAATTTGAAATTTTGAATCATTGAAGCACTGTAAACCAACTAAATCGCTAAAACATCAAGTTATTGATTACTGAATCAATCACTACAACCAGATCAAATCAATGCACACCCAAACCATTGCAAATAAAACCATACAGATTATGGTGTCATTGACAAATAAAAACAAATACAACATAACTCATCAACTGTCATCATCAACCAACACTACAATCCCTGACCAGATATAACTCAGAATATATACACGACTCTTATAGAGAAGTCTAGCATGTATACACACTTATCATGTGCAACACCCGCATATAGGTTTCAATATACTGAAAAACATATCTCATAATATATACGCAACTAAACAGAAATATATATGTATATATGTGACTATCCAAAAGCAAACCGATGTAATTATCTTATATTACTGAAACATATCTTCATTGTAAACATAACTCATATTCCGCAAACTTCACTGTCAAAACTAAATACTTCTGAAAACACATACAGATCACAACATCACTATAACTACATATTTATCATTGTTATCTACTTAAACATTTGCAACAAACAAATCAATCAAGCATATATATCAATATATGTTTAAATCTTTCATATCTGAGTCTTCTCCTTGCTTCTTACTGCACACTTGTTCTAGATTAGATTACACATAAATAATCCATTACATGTACATATAACACTTTGATCTCCATCTCCTTATATAGCTTTTTCCTTAGCCAATACCTTAGGTAAATCCTTTGGTAATGTCATTAGTATTTTTTGGCAAGATCAAATAAACATTGTTGCCCCAATTAATATGGTAAAATACCATGGTAATGACCCCCGGTATCCATATTTCCATGGTTCGGATTATGTATGCATCTTTTTATCACAATACATGTGTATGTACATGACCCTTCTTCAAAGGAATCACGTGTACTTTTCAATCATTACATTTATCATTGAATTATAATTGAACCGCCATTTCTCTATCCATATCCACTGTAACATTTGTACCAATATTCCTGATAGTTGCATTAGTTCCATGAAAATCATACTGACATCAAGTACATCTTTGTCAAGTAGGTTTCCATCAAGGATAACACATTATCCATAATGTGAACAATCTCCCCCTTTAGACTTGATGGAAACCTTTTTGGTGATTGTAAAACACCAAAAAACACATCTACAAACACCAAGTCTTCTCTCCCAACGCCAAGTATTCTCTTCTCCTTTGACATACAAGGAAAAGAGTTGAACTAGTCTAAATGAAGTACTTCACTTGTAGTTCTCATTACTGTAAGTCTGAGTTTGTTGATATGCATCATAAAATCTTCACACTGGCCATGATCCCCTTGAGTCTATGTTGTACTTTCTGAAGATATACAATAAAGTACAAGGATTTATGACTCAAACAAATATGACCTTTCCTATCACTAATGACTCTATGCTCCCATGATTACATCAATCACCCAACATAATGGGTTTACATATTGGACCCAAATTTACATCAATTACCCAAAATAATGACTTGAATCTGTCACAATAGCCCATACATGACTGAATTTTAGAATGATTACAACATGGGTCTTTCCATGACATTAAAAATACATACATAATCATAACAAGAATATCAACATTGAAGTAGTAATACCATGATAGTCATCAACAACCATCATGTATCATATAGTAATTTGCAACATAATCATCTAACAACAACAACATAGTAGCAGCATGAACCTACTGATCATTGAGAAGCAATAAGAAGATAAGATTGTGTAGCATTAATCTCTTCAATATCATCAATATGTGACCAAATGTGAAATGTTTCTAAACATCGCCAAGAAATTGTAGCATAAGCATAAGATTATGTAATATGGATTTGTTAATAACACATTCCCTTTACCTCTTGTAATCAAGGTCAACATGCTCTCTCCACATATATAAAGAGCCATAATCCATAAGAAATATCAATCTTTAGAATCATAATATCATAGGTAGCATATCCATGCATCAAAAACATGGGAGAAAACAAAGAGTACCTCCAGCATCATAAGCCATCAACCAACAGAAATAGTTACTATAGCATAAATATTCTCCTCTATCAAGATAATAGCAATAATAGGAAAACTTCACCAAATGAAACTCAAGCAACATATAGGAATCATCCATAACTTCACCACATGCAATCCAAGCATCATGGACAACCCATGACATAATGACAGCAACATATATCTATATCTATATCTATATCTATCTATCTATCTATCTATCTCTCTCTCTCTCTCTCTCTATATATATATATATATATATATATATATATATATATATATATATATATATATATATATATATATATATATCTTCCAGTAGTGAAAAAATGAAATAACACTGATAATAGCAGTAATAAGTATGACCTTACCATAGCCCCAAGAGTTAGCTCAATCGGTCAAATCAAGTGCCTCGCCAATGGGAGGTCACAGGGTCGAATCCCGAAAGCTCTTGGGGTTAGGTCAGTAAATAGGCCGAGGGGTGTTGATGCCCTTCGGGTGGCGTCCACTCAGTGTTTAAAAACCCTGGACGTAGCGGCTACCCACTGACCCGGGTATCCGTGAACCAGTAAGTGAAAAAAAAAGTATGACCTTACCATAAACACCATGATGCAACAAGGATTTCTTAAGAAACCATAATGCCAACAATGAAACATTAGAAGCATAGAAGATGCTTTGCCTAAACCTATGCCAACTATTAAACATCAATTTGTTGGAAATAATACTGAGAGGTGGGGGGGTGAATCAGTATTATCAAGTCAATAATATTTCATTTCACAATCAGATTTGCATACGCTACTTCAGTTAATGAAACTTGCATATATACGCAACTAGAGTTAAGGAAACTAGCATATACCTTGTAGAATTATAATTTAGTTAATTCATTAGATGTTGATCTTTAATCTGTGCATCAGAACCATATAAACAGTAACCAGGTGCAGTAAAAATAGAGCAGACAATCACACACAAGAACACAAGATATAAGGTGGAAACCTAATGTGGGTGAAAAACACCTACTGCAATTTTTCTCTATCTTCTTTTAATAAGAAACTTCTTTTTACAATATTTTTGTACTGGTGTAGTATTATACCAGTATGCAAGATTCTACCTACAGAAGGCTATAACGTTCTCTTGTTCTCTAGCTTCTGCTGGAAGGGAGCTACAACCCCTTAACTCTTGTACTAGCTGATGTACTAATAGGTAGGTGTTGACCTACAGAAGGCTACAACCTTCTCTTTTCTTCCAGGGACCACGTTTCATAAATTTTCAAACTGGATCCATCATTAGCATTAATCAAACATCAAATATATCTACATCAACCAATCTCCTTTGCACCAACCAAAAACTGAATCAAACAATCACTTCTCTAAATGTTGTAACTAGAGTACAGTAACAGTAACCAGAACCCAAGCCAGAGCCCAGAACACTGCAACAACAATCAGAAGTAGCTAAAACATATTTTATGAGGTGTATGCTACTTCAATGTGACGAACCTACGTGCATACACACTTGTATCAAGGAAAACCTACGTATACACACTTTTGAAATGTCGAACCAGCGTGTATACGTGCCTTTGCTATAATGAACCTACGTACAGATCTGTAAAAGATTATTTAACCTTTACAACTATTCAAACATCAGTTATACCCAAATCATCAGATTTACAGATTACAACATGTACCATTTATAAAATATCAAAACCACACAAAGATACTTATCTTCAAGCCTTAAGGTCTTGACCCATCAATAGAACTTATCCTTCATCAAGCGCTCAGGTTCATCCTTGATTCAGATCCAACTTTGCACCATAACCCAAAGACCTATATTCTAGATCTTATTCTTCACTAGAGATTCAATGCTTGAGTGCCTTTGCCTAATGATCTTCTCCTCCTTTTATAGTCTTAGGCCTTGCTCAGTACCATGGTCCAAAACCACTTAGAATCAATACCTTGGACCAAATACCTAGGGTCAACACTTCAGACAGAATACCTTGGACCAATACCATGGATCAAAATACCATGAACCAAATACCACGGACCAAAACTAATTTTTCCAACATGTACGCGTCTTTCCTTGCGTGAAAGTGCATGTATACTCATACACACCTTTTGGTCTGCGAACCCGCGTGTATACGCGGCTTGATCAATGGGGAACCTACGTATACCTATTTTTCTTCATTCTAAGAGCCTGAACTGTGATCTGTCATCTAAGTGAGTTGCAATTAAGGACAACAGCTATGACATAGCGCCAAATTAGTGTCATAATGCCAACAATCTCCCCCTTTGTACTTGATGGAAACCCCAAGTCATTCTCCCCATTTGTCATCAAGGGCAAAGGGTTATGCTCCCCCTGAGTACATGTTGAATTTTCTGATATGTTGAAGTGTGTTGTCCATGCTCCCCCTGACTGTAAGCAAGGTCTGAAAAAAGATGTTCTACAAGAAGAACATGACTCTATACATCATAAATGACCTTCCTATCACCAAAGACTCATACATACCTCCATCTCCCAACTAAGTGGGGATATACCAAGATTGACTCATCCATCTACGGACCAAGTGGGGATATACCAAAAGTTTATACATTGTCAAAACAAGAACATTACATCATCCATCCCATGCATAATGGGGAAACAAAATAGGTCGTTACATGACCTTGATAATAAAGGATATACATGACATAGAAACAAAATATCTAAAACAAGATAGTTATCAGCAACTATCATCATCAGCATCTGTCAATCACCATCCATACCAGCAACCATGATCACCCTCTGCACCTATTCCACATGGATAAAAAAAAACTGTGAAATTATACCAAGATCTTCTAAGACAATGCCAACAATGCATTATTAGAAGTATATGCTCCCCCTGAACCCATGCCAGATGATCATTGTCAGACCCATATCAGACTCTTTTCATCCTGAGTCTAGCCCACTGTTTTGCTTCAAATCAACATATACATGACTGTATCCACAGAAACCAGTGTATGTACGTGGATATGCTTCATGAAACTCGCGTAAAACCACTTTTCTCTAAACCGAATAGGTTTCAACAGCAAGATGATGCATCAACTACTACTGACTTCTGTATGAGATATTGAAATGTCTTTCTGGGTAGCGGTTTGGTGAATATATTAGCAACCTGTTCTTTGGAGGGAACATACTCCAATTTGACCTTTTGTTCAAGCACTTGTTCACGAAGAAAATGATATTTGATAGGTATGTGCTTGGTCTTGGAATGCATGACTGGATTCTTTGAAATACTGATTGCACTTGTATTATCACATAGAATGGGGATGGGTGGAGTACATGTGATCTCAATGTCTTGCAATGTTTGCATCATCCAAAGGAGTTGTGTGTAGCAAGATGCAGCAGCCACATATTCTGCTTCAGCTGTAGACAATGCAATTGAACTTTGTTTCTTGCTGAACCAAGACACTAATTTGGAACCCATATATAATGCACCACCATTAGTGCTTTTTCTATCATCCACGCTTCCTGCCCAATCTGCATCTATATATGCATGAAGTGTAAGATCTGTATCCCTAGGATACCATAAACCAAAATTCTAAGTTCCTTGAAGATATTTGAAGATCCTTTTGACTGCTTGAAGGTGTGATTCCTTTGGATTTTCTTGGAATCTTCCAACTATTCCCACTACATGCATGATGTCTGGTCGGGTACCTGTTAGATAACGAAGACTGCCAATCATGGATCTGTAGGTTGGTTGATGTACTACTGTTGATTCATCATTTGAACTGAGACTGCATCTTGTTACCATAGGGGTACATACTGGTTTAGAATCTTCCATGCCATATTTTTTCAAGGTCTACTTGAGATACTTGGTTTGTGATAGAAAAATACCATCTTTATTTTGTTGAACTTGTAAACCAAAAAAATATGTGAGTTCACCAAGCAGGGACATTTCAAATTCTTTCTACATTACCAAAGCAAAGTTTTGACTCATGGCTTCTTCATTACTACCAAAAATGATATCATCAACATACACAACAAGTATTAGTAATTTATCATTGTCAATCTTTGTATATAGATTGCTATCAATTGATCCTTTTGTAAAACCTTGTTGATGGAGGTATTTGTCAAGACGGTAATATCAGGCCCTTGGAGCTTGTTTTAGACCATCGAGATCCTTTCTGAGTCTGCATACAAGTTTTGGATCATTTCCAAGGATGAATCCATCTGGTTGCTCAATATATACTTCTTCTTCTAAGTCTCCATTAAGAAAGGTAGATTTTACATCCATTTGGTAGACTTTGAATTTCTGAAAACTAGAAAGAGCAAGGAACATTCTTATGGCTTCAAGTCTAGCAACAGGTGCAAAAGTTTCTTCAAAATCTATACCTTCTTGTTGAGCATACCCTTTACAAACAAGTCTAGCCTTGTTTCTAATAACTTCTCCATTTTCATTCAACTTGTTTTTGAATATCCATTTGGTTCCTATGATATTCTTATCATGAGGTCTAGGAACTAATTCCAAGTCTTATTCTTTTCAATTTGCTCAAGCTCTTCATTCATGGCCTTGACCGAACATTCATCTTTGCATGCTTCATGTACATTTTGCTGTTTGATGGAGGAAAGAAATTCTACATAACTTGAATCTTCTGTAATAGTTCTTCTTGTCTATACACCTGCCTCTTTCTGTCCCAGAATTTGAGTCTCTAGATGATTTTTCTAAACATACTTGGATGGAGTCTTTTATTCTACCATTATTTGTTCTTCTAGTGCTTCATTGGTTTCTTCTTCAGAATTAGTCTGATTTGATGTGGAAGGATAATCCTCATCTTCTTCATAATCTTCGGTTTTTACCTAATTTGGATTTTTTCCTGCTTCATCAACCATAACATCAATACTTTCAACAATTTTACCTAGTCTTTTATTATAACACTTATATCCTTTACTTCGGGAAGAGTAACCAAGGAGAATGCCTTCATCTGCTCTAGGTTCAAACTTGCCAAGGTTTTCATCAGTCCTTTTGATGTAACATTTGCTTCCAAAAACTTTGAAGTATTTTACAGTAGGAGTCTTACCATACCAAAGTTCATGTGGAGTTTGAGTGATGTTTACCCGAACGTTTGTTTTGTTGATAATAGTGATGGCAGAAAATGCAGCTTCACCCTAGAAGGTTGTAGGAGTTCCAGAATCATATAGCATGGCATGAGCCATTTGTTAAATAGTTATGTTCATTCTTTCTACCACTCCATTTTGTTGAGGAGTCCTCGCGGTAGAAAATTCCCTTTTTATTCCATGTTCTTCACAAAAGTCGAAGAATTCATCTGAGGTAAATTCCCCTCCTCGATCAGACCTTAGGCATTTGATTTTGTGATATGATTCATTTTCAAACAATGCTTTAAAGGCTTTGAACTTTTCAAATGCTTCATCGTTATGCTTTAAAAGTCCTATCCAACACATTCTGGAAAAATCGTTAATGAAAAATATAAAGTATTCTTCTCCACGAGGTGACTTTTTCCTTGAAGGACCACATAAATCAGTATGAACAAGTTCAAGAGGCTTGCTAGCTGATCCTTCCTTTTCTAGGAAATGTGCTCTGGTTTGCTTACCAAATTGACATGATTTGCATATTGTATTTTATGGAATTCTGATGTCAGGAAGATCGCGAACAACCTAGAATTTGCATGCTTTCCTTATTTGAGGGAAGCTTAGATGCCCCAATCTTCTGTGCCATAGCCAGTGTTCATCATTTTTTCTTAGATAGCACTATTGTTGTCCTCCATTGAGTATGTATAAATTATTTGGAGTTCTTATGCCTTTGATCACTATTTATCATGTATCAAGCTCACAAACAACACATCCATTTGATTAAAATACTACTTCATTTCCTTGATCACACATTTGACTAACACTCAATAGGTTATGCTTAAGACCATCAACATACATAACATTTCCAACTTTAACCTTTTCTTTTAAGAGAACAGAGCCTTTACCTTTTATGATAGCAGGAGTGTCATTTCCAAATGAGACCTTCTTTTCCTTTTCTAAGGCACTATATGACTGAAGTTTTTCTTTCTCACCTGTCATATGTTTTGAGCATCCAATGTCAATATACCACTAATTTTCTTGCCCTTCTACATATAGGGCTATACCACATCTTTTTGTTTGTGGTTCTTTCTTTCTCCATGTTTTGGGACCCAATGAAGTTTGCTCCTTCTGAGATGTTTGCTGAAACTTGCTCCTGCATTTAGAATCTTCATGACCGAAGTTGTTATAGATAGATCATTCTATTTCATTTTCAAGAGGAGAAAAGTTATTGTAGGTCCTTTTCATGATCCCAGTCACATTCCTTTGATTTCGTGCTTCTCTAGTCATGATGGTCTTGTAAGCAACACATTGAGCAGCTTTGTGTCCAAAGTTATGACATGAAAAACATTGGCCATTAAAGTAGTTCCTGTGATTATTGAATCTATTGTCCTGGTGATTCATTCTTGAAACAGATTGAGTATGATTTACCTGAGGTTGGTTATAGCTTCTGTTCATCCTTGAAGTAGATTGAACCCGATTTACCTGGTGATCTGCTTTATGCCTTTGCTGACGATTGTCAAACTGTTCACTTCTCCTTGTTGCATCAAGATAGCTTTTGGAGGTTGACGGCTTCTGTGTTTGAGATGCTTCTTCAGTATATCCAAGACCTGTCTTTATCAGAGGAGAATGCTGCACTTTGATAATTTCATCTAAAGTTTCTAATCCTTTAGCAAATCTGAGATTGAGAGCTTTTGTTTTCTCAATATCTTTTCTTAGACCCACAATTTCACATTCTAATTTTTCATTGTGTTTTTCCCTTTCAACAAGTTGGAATGTCAGAGTATCTATAATCATATTCTTTTCTTCTAAGAAAATTTTAAGTTTATAAATTTCTTCATAAAGACCATCTTCATCTAAAGCATCCAAGAAATCATGATCTTCAAAATCCATAAGAAGTCTATAATCATTACTATTTTCATGTTCATCACTATTTGATAAACCATCACTACTTCATGCGTATAGTATCTCTTCTTACTTACACTTTGTTTTCTATTCCATTTTTTTTATTCCTTACCTTTATCAAGCTTATCTTTGTGAGGAAATTTGGTAGCATAATGACCGACTCTTTGTTGGGTCCCTATAATACTAGTGATTACCCAATTACTATTGTAGTTATACCCCTTATTTATATTGTTGTGCCCCCATTTCCCCCATATTTTTATTAATGTGCCCATAGAATCCCTCTATTGTTATTTTTGTGGCTTTATATTATTATTGTTAGGTCGGCTGGATTATATTGTGACTCCTTAGACTCCTATATATAGAAAGGAGGTTTTGTCATTTGAATCATCCAAGAATTTTTCATTTATGTAATGTAAAGGAGGTTGCCCCCTCGAAGAGGCTGAATTCTAAGGCGTTGATCTATCTTTTCTATCTTTTCTTGAGCTGGTTTCATAACATTTGGTATCAGAGCTTTGGATTCTAGGGTTTCGCTGCTCCAAACAGGTCATCGTGGCATTTTCGCTATAAATTTTTTTCTGTGACGTTTCAGAAGTCACAAAAAAAACCCATTTGAGACGAAATCACGCTGAACCTTGGGTCCAAATTTCAGAGCTTTTCGCGCCATATTTTCGGAGATATGATCTGAGGAAGTTGGTCTTTTTGCAGACTCCTGAATTACATTCAAAACAGGTGACCTGGGGAAAATCATCATAACTTTCTTTCTGAGCATCGGATTGAAATTTCGTAAGAAGGTACAGAAATAGGACGGACTTTAGTTTTCTTTTATATATTTTTCAGAGTCAAAGGTTGAAACAGTGACACGTGGCACTTCATACAAGTTCGCTCTACTGAACTAGTCTATAATCAGGTCACTGTGGGAGATTGTGCATAACTCTTTCTTGGAGAATCCAATTTGGATCAGACTAGTGGCATTGGAAAGAGGACATAGAAGGCTACTACAGATCACAATTTCAGAATTGGATGATTCGAAATTACAGAGATACATCAGATTCAATATCAGGCTTCTACAAAGTAAAAAAAGGTGTGTAGTTTTTTTTTTAAATTTTTGCATAAGCTTGGTTTGAAGGAATTCAAAGGGCATAGTAAAGCATTATTATCGGTAACTGATGCCCCGAGGAAAGAAAATGCAAACACCTAGTAAGGAACCTGAAAGCTCTAGCATGACTCATGAAGAAGAGGAAGAAATGCTACATGATATATCAAAATTACAAGAACAAGTGCAACAAATGTCACGCTCACAAAAGCTAACAGATGCTAAGATAAATGGCGTGGAATCTAAGATAAAGGCATGGAAGCTAAGATGGATGATCTGAAGGCAGATTTGAGGACAGATTTGAAGACAGACATGGCAGATTTGAAGACAAATTTGACAAATTTTCTACAAGAAATACTTACTAATGGTGAAAAGGTAGTAAAGGAAACTCATGATGAGAACAAAAGAAATGTTAATCATGATTCCATAGACTCTAATGTTGGATCGAAGACCCACCATATTCCAAAAATCGATATGAGGAAGTTTGATGGCAAGGATCCCGCCACATGGATATTACAGATGGAGCAATTCTTCGATCTCAATAATGTGCAAAACACACAAAAGGTACGTATGGCAACTTTATATTTGGAACCAAATCAGTTTGTATGGTATCAATGGCTTTGCTCTCGTAAACAATTTATCACTTGGGCAATTTTTACGGAAGAATTGATAGCACATTATGAGGATACAAAAAGCAACACTTTTTTTAGCCAATTGATAAGTCTCAAACAAAAGGGTTCAATAATGGAGCACATTGAGGAGTTCCAAAAATTGAACATAAGGGTAAAAGATATTCCAGAGGAGCATAGGATTGATGTGTTCATAGGGTCTTTAAAGGATAATATCCAACATGATGTTCGCCTTTGGGAACCTGATTCATTAGAGAAGGCATTCAGGTTAGCAAGAAAAATGGAAAGCAAAATTATGGCAACCAGGAAGCATACCACTCACAACTATAAAGACGGAAGTGTTGTTGCCCCTAGTCTTCCACAACCTATAAGGTTGACACCACAACAATTGGAAGAAAAAAGAGCAAAAGGGCTTTGTTACAGTTGTGATAGCAAATACACTAAAGGTCATAAGTGTGCTGAGAAGAAATTATTCTACATAGATTGTGAAGAGGAAGAAGAAAAGGAGCAAGAAAGGTCAAAAGAAGAGGATATACTCCAGGAACAAAGCCTAGATGAAGAACAAATAAATCCGACCATATCTTGTAATGCATTGGCGGGAATTACCACTCCTCAAACCATCAAGATAGAAGGACAAATCAAGAAGAAAAAGGTAATAGTGTTGATTGATTCAGGAAGCACCCACAATTTTATTCATTGTAGGGTAGCAAAAGAATTGAATTGCTTCCTATATCCAGCACCAGAGTGTCAAGTGATGATTGCAAATGGAGGAACAATAAATTGCTCTGGAAAGTGCCATAATATCAAGCTATCCATGGGAGAATATGTATTGACTAGCCCAATGCTTTCCATTCCAATGGGAGGTGCTGATGTTGTACTAGGAGTCCAATGGCTACAATCCTTGGGTACAATAGCTTTTAATTTTCAAGAACTTTTCATCAAATTTTCTACGGAAGGAAAGGAAGTTGAATTAAGGGGTATTGCAGGGAAACCAGGAAAGATAATCAGCTCTAATGGTATGACAAAGCTTCTAAAAAAGGAGCAAAGAGGTGTAATTGCACAATTATGTTCGCTAGATGTTTCCACATTGGAATCATCTATTTCTCCAGATCTCCAAAAAGTCCTGGACAATCATTCCAAGGTATTTGAGACTCCCAAAGGTCTCCCACCTATGCGTGATCATGATCATGCTATTCATCTGATTCCAGGAAGTGTTCCTCCAAACATCAGGCCGTACAGATATCCCTATGTCCAAAAAAGTGAAATTGAACGTATGGTTGCAGAAATGCTAGAGGCTGGTATAATTCAACCGAGTCAAAGTTCTTTCTCTGCTCCAGTAGTATTGGTGCACAAGAAGGATGGATCATGGCGCATGTGTCCGGATTATAGGGAGCTCAACAAGCTCACTATTAAAGATAAGTTCCCCATTCCTGTCATTGATGAATTACTGGATGAATTGCATGGATCAATTTACTTCACCAAGTTGGATCTTCGTTCAGGATATCATCAAATCAGAATGAAGATTGAAGACATTCCAAAAACGGCATTTAGAACTCATGAGGGTCATTATGAATTTTTGGTCATGCCTTTTGGCCTTACCAATGCACCTTCAACATTTCAAGGTTTGATGAATTCAATTTTCAAACCATTCCTTAGAAAATTTGTGTTAGTATTTTTTGATGATATACTAATCTACAGCAAGTCTTGGAAGGATCATGTTGAACATGTTGACAGGGTGCTACAACTATTGGAGGAGAAACAATTATATGCAAAAAGATCCAAATGTTTCTTTGGAGTCCAGGAGGTGGAATATTTGGGTCATATTGTATCTCATGAAGGAGTTAAGGTAGACCCTAGCAAAATTAAAGCCATTAAGGAATGGAAAATCCCCACATCCATAAAGCATCTGCGAGGATTTCTTGGGTTGACAGGGTATTATCGCAAGTTTGTTAAGAATTATGGGAGAATAGCAGCACCTCTAACAACATTATTGAAGAAAGATGCATTTTCATGGACTCCGGAAGCAACAAAGGCCTTTGAACATCTTAAAGAGGCAATGTGCCAAGCACCGGTCTTAGCTACACCGGACTTCACAAAAACCTTTATTGTGGAATGTGATGCTTCAGGAAATGGAATTGGTGCTGTTCTAATGCAAGATGAAAGACCCATTGCTTTTGAAAGTCGTCCAATCAAGGGAAAGTTTTTAAGCAAAGCTATTTATGAGAAGGAAATGTTGGCAATACTCCATGCACTTAAGAAATGGCGACCCTACCTAATGGGAAGACACTTCAAGGTAAAAACGGATCATGATAGCCTTAAATACTTTTTAGAACAAAGATTATCCTCTGAAGAGCAACAAAAGTGGGTCACAAAGATGTTGGGTTATGACTTTGAAATCATCTACAAAAAAGGGAAGCAAAATGTGGTGGCAGATGCACTCTCAAGAAAGGATGAGGATGTGGAAGCATTGTTGTGCGCCATTTCTATTATCCAACCAGATTGGATAAATGAAGCAAGGGAGGAATGGAAGAATGACGAAGAAGTGTGGGCACTTATTCGAAAGCTACAACAAGATTCCAGTACGTCTGATACATTTAGCTGGAAAAATGATTCGTTATGGTACAAAGATCGCTTATACCTCTGTAAGAATTCCCAGCTAAAACAAAAGATTCTTATGGAATTGCACACTTCTCCCTTAGGAGGGCACTCAGGATTTTTAAAAACTTACCACAGGGTTAAGAAGGAATTTTTTTGGGATGGCCTTAAATCAGATATTCAAAAGTTTGTGGCGGAATGTTTGGTTTGCCAACAAAATAAAGTTGAAACAATTAAGACACCGGGTCTATTACAACCTTTATCCATTCCAAGCCAACGTTGGGAGGAGGTTTCAATGGATTTTATCACAGGTTTACCCAAGTCTGAGGGAAAGAGTGTCATCATGGTGGTAGTTGACAGACTTACCAAGTATGCACACTTTTGTGCATTATCACATCCATTTAAAGCCAGTACAGTTTCTACTGCATTTATGGAAACAATTCAAAAGCTACATGGAAACCCAAAGATTATTGTAAGTGACAGAGATCCCATTTTCACTGGAAATTTTTGGACAGAATTATTTTCTTGTCTTGGTACTCAGTTAGCTCATAGCTCATCTTATCATCCTCAATCTGATGGGCAAACTGAGATAGTAAACAAATGTTTGGAAGGATATCTTCGTTGCTTTGTATCTGATAAACAGACACAATGGGTCAAATGGTTGCCTCTGGCTGAATGGTGGTATAACACTTCCTTCCATACAGCAACAAAAATGACCCCATTTATGGCACTTTATGGGTATCAACCACCATCCATCACATCATATTTAAGAGAAAATTCTAAGGTTCAGGCAGTGGAACATCACATCGAACATCAACAAGTCCTCCAACTCTTAAAGGATAACCTCGTGTTGGCACAGAATAGAATGAAACAACAGGCAGATCAACATCGCAGTGAAAGAAGTTTTGATGTAGGTGATTGGGTATTCCTACGGCTACAACCATATAAGCAAATGTCCCTCAAGCAAGCTAAGAAGGATAATAAATTATCACCAAAGTATTATGGTCCATACAAGGTGTTGCAAAAGATTGGTACTATGGCATACAAATTGGAGCTTCCTGCAGCTTCTCGATTGCACCCAGTTTTCCATGTTTCATGTTTAAAGAAGGTTATAGGCGACAAGCTCCCAGTTCAAACAATATTGCCAGAACTTGACGAGGAAGGAAAAATTATATTGGAACCGGAAGCAGTTATAGAAACAAGAACTCGACAGCTACGAAATCGATCAATTTCAGAGTACCTTATCAAGTGGAAGAACTTATCCGCTGAAGATTCCACATGGGAGGATGAGAATTTTATGCAGAAGTATCCAGAACTACTCAAGCGTTGAGGACAACACTTTTTTGAAGGAGAGGGGCATGTTGGGTCCCTATAATACTAGTGATTACCCCATTACTATTGTAGTTATACCCCTTATTTATATTGTTGTGCCCCCATTGCCCCCATATTGTTATTAATGTGCCCATAGAATCCCTCTATTGTTATTTTTGTGGCTTTATATTATTATTGTTAGGTCGGTTGGATTATATTGTGACTCCTTAGACTCCTATATATAGAAAGGAGGTTTTGTCATTTGAAACATCCAAGAATTGTTCATTTATGTAATGTAAAGGAGGTTGCCCCCTCGAAGAGGCTGAATTCTAAGGCGTTGATTTATCTTTTCTATCTTTTCTTCAGCTGGTTTCATAACACTCTTCCACAAGCAAAACATTTGAAAGGTAGTTTACCTCTAAATCTTCTAGAACCCCGTTGAAGGTTCTTGACAAAGTTTGCTTCTTCCTCTCCTTCTGACGTATGTCCTAATTCATTGAGTTCTCTTCCTGAAGCTTTGAATGCGGCTTCTCTCATATCTGACGGACCCCCTTTTCTCATTTCGAAAGTAGTTAGGATTCCGTGTAGCTGTGACATAGTAATACTCTGAAGATCCTACTTTTCTTCTATGGTAGAAACTTTTGATTCAAACTTAGAATACAAGGATCTTAAAACCTTTTCAACTAAAGTAACTCCTTTTATCTCTTCACCCAATTTTTTCATGCGATTAACAATCTCATCTATATGTTAGAAGTAATTAGCTATACTTTCATCATTGTGCATTCTGAGACTTTCATATTGGATTCTGAGAGATTGTAGTTTTGCACGTTTTACCTGATCGTCTCCTTCATAGATTAGAATGATCTTGTCCCATATTTCTTTGGTGGTTTTGAGATGCATAACCTTGACAAATTCTAACTGTGATAGACTTCCCAATAAAGTATTGATAGCCTTGGTGTTTGTTTCATACTGCTTTTTACTTGTCGTATCTGTAGGAATTGCTGATGGAAATGTGTATCCTCCTTCCACGATTTCCCAAATATATGTTCCAAGAGATTGAAGATAGGATGTGGTTCTTACCTTCCAATAGACGAAGTTGATCCCATAAAATATTGGTGGTCTAATGGATGCCTCTCTTTCGTAGTTACTCATGATGATAGATCTTCCTTCAAGTGATCAAGCTTCTTCTGAAGGAACCGCTCTGATACCAATTGTTGGAAATAATATTGAGAGGGGGCATTGAATCAGTATTAGCAAGTCAATAATATTTCGTCTCACAATCATATTTGTATACGCTACTTCAGTTAATGAAACTTGCGTATATATGCAACTGTAGTTAAGGAAGCTAGCATATACCTTGCAGACTTATAATCTAGTTAATTCATCAGATGTTGATCTTTAATCTATGCATCAGAACCATATAAACAGTAACCAGGTGCAGTAAAAATAGAGTAGACAATCACACACAAGAACACAAGATATAAGGTGGAAACCCAATGTGGGTGAAAACCACCTGCTGCAATTTGTCTCTATCTTCTTTTAATAAGAAACTTCTTTTTACAATATTTCTATACTGGTGCAGCCTTATACCAGTACGCAAGCTTCTACCTGCAAAAGGCTACAACCTTCTCTCATTCTCCAGCTTCTCCTAGAAGGGAGATACAACCCCTTAGCTCTTGTACTGGCCGATGTACTAGTACGTAGGTGCTGACCTACAGAAGGCTACAACCTTCTCTTTTCTTCCAGGGACCACGTTTCATAAATTTTAAGACTAGATCCATCAATAACATTAATCAAACGTCAAATATATCTACATCAACCAATCTCCTTTGCACCAACCAAAAAGTGAATTAAACAATCACTTCTCTAAATGTTGTAACCAGAGTATAGTAACAATAACCAAAACCCAGAACACTGCAACATCAATAAGAAGTAGCTAAAACATATTTTATGAGGTGTATGCTACTTCAATGTGATGAACCTGCATGCATATGCACTTGTATCAAGGCAAACCTACATATACGCACTTTTGAAATGTCGAACCAGTGTGTATACGCGCCTTTTCTATAATGAACCTGCGTACAGATCTGTAAAAGATGATTTAACCTTTACAACTATTCAGACATCAGTTATACCCAGATCATCAGATTTACAGATTACGACATGCACCATTTATAAAAGATCAAAACCACACAAAGATACTTCTCTTCAAGCCTTAAAGTCTTGACCCATCAATAGAACTTATCCTTCATCAAGCACTCAAGTTCATCCTTGATTCAGATCCAGCTTTGCACCATAACCCAAAGACCTGTATTCTAGATCTTATTCTTCATTAGATATTCAATGCTTGAGTGCCTTTGCCTAATGATCTTCTCCTCCTTTTATAGTCTTAGGCCTTACTCAATACCATGGTCCAAAACCACTTAGAATCAATACCTTGGACCAAATACCTGGGGTCAACACTTTGGACAGAATTCCTTAGACCAATACCATGGACCAAATACCACAGACCAAAACTAATTTTTCCAACATGTACGCGTCTTTCCTTGCGTGAAAGTGTGTGTATACGCATATGCACCTTTTGGTCTGCGAACCCACGTGTATACGTGGCTTGATCAATGGGGAACCTGCATATACCTCTTTTTCTTCATTCTGAGAGCCTGAACTGTGATCTGTCATCTGAGTGAGTTGTCATCAAGGACAACAGCTATGACAGAGCGCCAAAGCAGTGTCATAATGCCAACACAATTATGATATTATATGCATCAAATCAATCAGCAAATGCATCAAAGAACCATTGCATTAGCAACAATATAATATTTTGCAACAAATCATAACCTTAACATGAACCAACATCATTCCTAAGCAACATATGGAAATCATTAACAATTTGTAACAAATTTATGTTAGAATACCAATAATGACTGATGGAATCATATGAGAAGCTCCCCCTATATTTGTGCCACTTATTTTTCATTACTTTCTAAATCAAAAACCATGTATACATGCAGATGTCTTTCATAAATACTGCGTATAGAATATAAATTGTTGATTTTTATAGCCACAACTCCCCTGAACATGTCATGTATATTCGTGTGCAATGTCAGTATTATAAACATCAGAAAAGAATATCAAAACTACATAGGGAATCATCATCTAATTAGACATGCATAAATCCCCATGAGATCATACACCATTGATCCTATGGACCTGATAGTTGTCATTTGTTCTTCATGAGGCTATGTACCTCACATTCATTTTTGTAGTCTCCGATAGAAGAATGCATTAAGTAGAGTAGACTGCAGTGGGGACCATTTTACTTTGAATCCTAGGAAGAGGAACTGTACCACTTATTTATGCTTAAGTTCTTCTTTATTAGCACATATTATTTGTCTGCATTTCTGAATCCTCTTTCTATAACCTTTACAGTGTATTCTTCTATAACTTTGCATTTAGTTTATGTAAACACAATTATATGTCATTTATCAACTATTTGACCTACACTTAGAATATTATTCTTTAGCCCTTGAACTATTAGTGCATTAACTTCATAGGTATATTTATTAAGTTTGGATCTATCGTTTCCTAGGACTTTTGCTAGAGAACTATTTCCAAGAATAACATTACTATCTTTGTTTCTATTGAGAGACTCACACTTGTTCTTATCTATGGACATGTGATGAGAGTATCTGTTGTCTATGTACCATTTATCTTCTTCTTCAAATGAGTTAAGAGAAATACCACACCTTACTTATTATTTTTCCTTTTGTTGAATATGAGGAGTGTTGGTGGATCCATCTTTCTCAAGTCTTTTATTAACAATATTCTTGTATGGTTTCTTGCCTTGGAAAAAATAAATTTGTTGTTTGTGTGAACTCATTGACTTGTTCCTGCATTCTTTTGCTACATGCCCAAACTTGTTGCAAGTATAACATCTTATATGACCAAAAAATGGAGCAAAGGAATCCTAATACTTTTGTTTCATATTCCTCCTATTGAAATTAATAGCTTTATGACAAAACATGTTGCAAGCAAAACAATACCCCTTAAAGAAACTTGAGTATCTGGGATCTGATGATATTCTTGTGAATATTCTTCTGCAAATGGTTGAAAAGTGTCCAAGGTTATGATAGATAAAGGATTCAATACCATTGTCCAGAGGAGAGAATCGTATGACACTTCTATAGCTCAATTTTCTTTGAGAATTTTCTTTCTTTGGTTGCTAGTTTGGTTGACTTATTAGTTATTTACGATCTCTTTTGGAGTTTTCTTTGTTAACCTCATAATTGCTTGCACAAGCTTGTGAGCTAGATTCTCCTTTCACAGTTTCATGAAAACCAAGACCATATTTAATGGAGGGGGACCTTTGACAACTAAGAATGTTATCCAAAATATTAGTACTATCTTGAAACCTCAATTTTTTATCATTTTCTTCTAATTTACCTTTTAGAATGTTTACCTCAACCTCAAGCCTTTAACATTGTTCTTCCTTTTCGAGATACTGCTTCCTCATTCCTTCTTCAACCTTTCTTCCTTCTTGTAGTTGCTTTCTTAAATACATAATATATTCCTTTATCCCATTCTTTTGTTCTTCAAATACTTGAAGTAGTTGTTCATTTCTTTTGTTTGACATTTCAAGATCTGATCTTAGAAAGATGATCTCAGCTTCAAGTCCTTCACAATATTGTTTAAATTATGTTATAGTATTTACTGATTTATCATGATCCCTGTTTTCATATGCCTCCAACTTATAATTAAGATTGTTAATCCTTTTCAAGGCAAAAACATTTTTTCTTGTAAGATAAAGTGCTTTCTCTAAACCATCTTCTTCTGAATCAGTAACTCCATCTGAAAAATCATATTCATTTTTTGACACATCATTAGTTCCTTTAGAAACAATATTACTTGTTGGTTTTCTTAATGAACAATCTTCCTCTGTTTTTTCTTCAAGGATTTCCTGTAGATTATCCAATACTTCCTTTGCAGTTTCATAATGCATAAACTTTCCTAATGCCGAATCAGGTATGTTACCAATGATTTCATTTAATTCCACACTATTATTTTGAAATTTTCCCCTGATGGAGGAGTTTTAGTGCAACCGTTACATACTAAATTCCAAAAATCAGATCCAATGTTCGTTAACTTAGACTTCATATTTTCATTCCATTCCTGGTAGTTAGTATCACTAAGCATAAGCACACCTTTATTGTCCATTTATGTTTTCTCTTTAAAATGATTACTTTCACTTCTACCCATGAGAGAAATTCAGTATATTCACTATCATAATTATTAAATAGAGATGGAAATGGACAACAATTGGAACAAGAACCATTACTTGATAATTATTTGTTACTATATTCTTCATTCTTGATCAACAGAAAATGGGGTTCTCCTGAATTTGAATATTCACTGACATCTATCACTTTCGTTGCTTCTGATCTATCACTTTCACTACCACAATTTTCCTGAGTTGAATTCTTCCTTTGAGTTGCCTTCTTCTTTTGCTTCTTTCCCATTGTCCTTGATCCTCTCTCCAATAGTTAATCTTATGTTGGAGCGACATGCTCTGACACCAATTGTTCAGAAAAGTACTAAGGGGGGGTGGTGAATTAGTATGTTTAATTCTCTTAAACTTTTAATTTCACATTTAGAATTATGTATGCTACTGTCATTTATGCAAACCACGTTTTTATGTGACTTCAGTGAAGTAAAAATGTGTATATCAAGTTTACTTAATTTATCATAAATTCCATCAGTGAGTTAACTTTAACCATTGCATTAGTGATTCATTAACCATCCAATATGCAATAAATAATAGATAAATCACATCACATAAGAAACACACATAGAACACTAGGATTTTAGGTGGAAACCCAATGTGGGTGAAAAACATCATTGTTGTCTCTGAAAAACTTCATGTTATGAAACCAGCTCACAAAAAGATAGAAAAGATAGATTAACGCCTTAGAATTTAGCCTCTTCGAGGGGGCAACTTCCTTTACATTACACAAATGAACAATTCTTGGATGATTCAAATGAAAAAACCTCCTTTCTATATATAGGAGTCTAAGGGGTCACAATATAACCAAGCCGACCTAACAATAATAATATAAAGGCACAAAAATAACAACAGAGGGATTCTATGGGGCACAATAATAACAATATGGGGACAATAGGGACACAAAAATAATAATAACAGATACAAAAACAATAGTAATGGTGGAATCACTAGGATTATAGGGACCTAACATGCCCCTCTCCTTCAAAAAAGTGTTGTCCTCAATGCTTGAGTAGTTATGGATGCTTTTGTATAAACTTCTCATCCTCCCATGTGGAATCTTCAACGGATAAGTTCTTCCACTTTATGAGATACTGTAAAATTGATCGATTTCGTAGCTATCGAGTTCTTGTTTCTTTGATTGCTTCAGGTTCCAATATGATTTTTCCTTCCTCATCAAGTTCTAGCAATATTGTTTTAACTGGAAGCTTGTCACCTATAACCTTATTTAAGCATGAAACATGGAAACTGGGTGCACTCAGGAAGCTACAGGAAGCTCCAACTTGTATGCCACAGTACCTATCTTTTGCAACACCTGATACGAACCATAATACTTTTGTGATAATTTATTATCCTTCTTAGCTTGATTGAGGGACATTTGTTTATATGGTTGTAGCCATAGGAATACCCAATCACCTACATCAAAACTTCTTTCGCTGCAATGTTGATTTGCCTGTTGTTTCATTCTATTCTGTGCCAATGTGAGGTTATCCTTTAATAGTTGGAGAACTTGTTGCTGATGCTCGATGTGATCTTCCACTGCTTGAACCTTAGAATTTTCTCTTAAATATGATGTGATGGATGGTGGATGATATCCATAAAGTGCCATAAATGGGATCATTTTTGTTGCAGTATGGAAGGAAGTGTTATACCACCATTCAACCCGAGGCAACCATTTGACCCATTGTGTATGTTTATCAGATACAAAGCAACAAAGATATCCTTCCAAATATTTGTTTACTATCTCAATTTTCCCATCAGATCAAGGAGGATAAGATGAGATATGAGCTAACTGAGTACCAAGACAAGAAATTAATTATGTCCAAAAATTTCCAGTGAAAATGGGATCTCTATCTCTTACAATAATCTTTGGGTTTCCATGTAGCTTTTGAATTGTTTCTATAAATGCAATAGAAACTGTACTCGCTTTAAATGGATGAGATAATGCACAAAAGTGTGCATACTTGGTAAGTCTGTCAACTACCACCATGATAATAATCTTTACTTCCGACTTGGTAAACCTGTGATAAAATCCATTGAAACATCCTCCCAATGTTGGCTTGGAATGGATAAAGGTCGTAATAGTCTTGGGGTATTAATTGTTTCAACTTTATTTTGTTGGCAAACCAAACATTCCACCACAAACTTTTGAATATCCGATTTAAGGCCATCCCAAAAAAAATCCTTCTTAACCTTGTGGTAGGTTTTTAGAAATCCTGAGTGCCCTCCTAAGGGAGAGGTGTGCAATTCCCTAAGAATCTTTTGTTTGAGTTGGGAATTCTTACATAGGTGTAACCAATCCTTGTACCATAATGAATCATTTTTCCAGCTAAATGTATCAGATGTACTAGGATCTTGTTTTATCTTTTGAATGAGTTTGCACACTTCCTCGTCATTCTTCCATTCATCCCTTGCTTCGTTTACCCAATCTGGTTGGATAATAGAAATGGCGCAAAGAAATTCTTCCACATCCTCATCCTTTATTGAGAGTGCATCTTCCACAATGTTTTACTTCCATTTTTTGTAGATGATTTCAAAGTCATAACCCAAAATCTTTCTGACCCATTTTTGCTGCTCTTCTGAAGATAATCTTTGTTCTAAAAAGTATTTAAGACTATCATGATCTGTTTTTACCTTGAAGTGTCTTCTCATTAGGTAGGGTCACCATTTCTTAAGTGCATGTAGTATTGCCAACATTTCCTTCTCATAAATAGCTTTTTGTAAATACTTTCCTTTGATTGAACGACTTTCGAAAGCAATGGGTCTTTCTTCTTGCATTAAAACTGCACCAATTCCATTTCCTGAGGCATCACATTCCACAATAAAGGTTTTTGTGAATTCCAGTGTAGCTAAGACTGGTGCTTGGCACATTGCCTCTTTAAGATGTTCAAAGGCTTCCGTTGCTTCTGGAGTCCATGAAAATGCATCTTTCTTCAATAATGTTGTTAGAGGTGCTGATATTCTCCCATAATTCTTAACAAACTTGCGATAATACCCTGTCAACCCGAGAAATCCTTGTAGATGCTTTATGGATGTGGGGATTTTCCATTCCTTAATGGTTTTAATTTTGTTAGGGTCTACCTTAACACCTTCATGAGATACAATATGACCCAGATATTCCACCTCTTGTACTCCAAAGAAACATTTGGAGATTTTTGCATATAATTGTTTCTCCTCCAATAGTTTGAACACCATGTCAACATGTTGGGCATGATCCTTCCAAGACTTGTTGTAGATTAGTATATCATCAAAAAATGCTAACACAAATTTTCTAAGGAAGGGTTTGAAGATGGAATTTATCAAACCTCGAAATGTAGAAGGTGCATTAGTAAGGCTAAAAGATATGACCAAAAATTCATAATGACCCTCATGAGTTCTAAATGTTGTTTTTGGAATGTCTTCAATCTTAATTCTGATTTGATGATATCCTGAATGAAGATCCAACTTGGTGAAATAAATTGATCAATGCAATTCATCCAATAATTCATCAATGACAAGAATGGGAAATTTATCTTTAATAGTGAGCTTGTTGAGCTCCCTATAATTTGGATACATGCACCATGATCCATCCTTCTTGTGAACCAATACTACTGGAGCAAAGAAAGAACTTTGACTAGGTTGAATTATACCAGCCTCTAGCATTTCTACACCATACATCCAATTTCACTCTTTTGTACATAGGGATATTTGTAAGGCCTGATGTTTGGAGGAACACTTCCTGGAATCAAATTAATAGCATGATCATGATCAAGAATAGGTGGAAGGCCTTTGGGAGTCTCAAATAACTTGGAATGATTGTCCAAGAATTTTTGGAGATCTGGAGAAATGGATGATTTCGATGTGGTAACCTCTAGTGAACATAATTGTGCAATTATGCCTCGTTGTTCTTTATTTAGAAGCTTTTTCATTCCGTTAGAGCTGATTATCTTTCTTGGTTTCCCTGCGATACCCATTAATTCAACTTCCTTTCCTTCTGAAGAGAATTTCATGAAAAGTTCTTGAAAATTAAAATCTATTGTACCTAAGGATTGTAGCCATTGGAATCCTAGTACAACATCAGCACCACCCATTGGAATGGAAAGCATTAGGCTATTCAATACATATTCTCCCATGGATAACTTGATATTATGGCACTTTCCTGAGCAATTTATGGTTCCTCCACTTGCAACTATCACTTGACACTCTGGTGCTGGATATAGGAAGAAATTCAATTCCTTGGCTATCTTACAATGAATAAAATTATGGGTACTTCCCGAATCAATCAACACTATTACCTTTTTCTTCTTGATATGCCCTTATATCTTGATAGTTTGAGGAGTGGTAATTCTAGCCAATGCATTACAAGATATGGTCGGATTCATTTCTTCTTTTTCTAGGGTTTGTTCTTGGTGTATATCCTCTTCTTTTTATGTTTCTTGTTCCTTTTCTTCCTCCTCTTCACAATCTATGTAAAATAATTTCTTCTCGGCACACTTATGACCTTTAGTGTATTTTCTATCACAACTGTAACAAAGCCCTTTTTCTCTTTTTTCTTCCAATTGTTGTGGTGTCAACCTTGTAGGTTATGGATGGCTAGGGGAATAAACACTTCCATCTTTATGATTGTGAGTGGTAGGCCTCCTTGTTGCCATAATTTTGCTTTCCATTTTAGGCTGGGGGAAGTACTCGATATAGATTTCGAGTACTTTTCCCCCATCAATTGACGTGACAAGATGTACATCATCGGGTTGCAATCGGAAATCACAGTCGTCATGCGCAAATAAATATAGTGACAGAAACGTTAGACAACATGAACAGATGCCAAGGCGAGCTTCTTGACATAAGCATATCAAGTCTCAGTGTCAAGGAGGTTGCGGCTAAGATAATAGATAACGTGCTCGGAACCATCGTCGTCGTCTTGAACCAAAACCATGCCAATAGTGTTGTCGGCAGCAGCGAGATAAAGAGTATAGTCACGATGGTAGTTAGGTGGATGCAATAAGGGAGCAGAAACAAGGAGTGCCTTGAGTTGCTCGAATGACTTTTGGGCAGTGTCATCCCAAACAAAGGGAGTGTCACGCTTTAGGAGACGTGTATAACCTTTAGCAATCTCGGCGTAGTTAGGAATAAAATGACATAGGAAATTGGCTTTTCCCTGCAAACTCTGCAATTGCTGCAAAGAAGCAGGAGGAGGGAGATTCAATATAGCTTCAACTTTGAGGGGATCGAGACGAATGCCCTCTTTAGAGATGACAAATCCAAGAATTCTGTCAGATTCGACGCAGAAGACACACTTATGGGGATTAAGACACATACGGTAATGTCGACAGTGAAGAAAAATCTTGCGGAGGTGGTTTGTATGGTCAGAACGTTTAGCTGAATGAGCCAAGAGGTCATCCAGATATGGTTGAACAATGCGATGAATGTCATGAAATGTGTAGGACATTGCAAAAATAGTTGAAGGACACCAGATTAATCTCTCAGACAGTGAGAGGGACTACTAGATTAACTCAAGTAACCCAGAACACTAATGGCTTAGCTCCAAAATCAAGAGACACTATGTAATTCAAACAAAAACCAATCAAGAGAAAACAAGAGACAACACACAAAGGATTCCCCAGTGGAGTTGCCAACATGTGATGTAGGAAATGTTCCCTCTGCGGAGAAAGGCAACCCCTCTAGCCCTAGAGTGGGTCTAGTCACAACAAGATAAAACAACAACTAATTTCCTTAAATAGCCATTGTTGAAATATCCTACCTCAAACTGGTGTTCGATGGAGATTTCGTTGTATCGCTTTACCTATCATTTCCTTTTCCTCAATGAGTGATTCACCTGAAACAACACAAGAGAACAACAAAACACATAATAGAGCACAACAATGATCTATTTACCTACAGAGTCAAGGAACCATAAGCTATCAAGTATATTTTACACATGACATAGGAAATCACCATTGATTGTATTAAAATGAATAAAAGAAAAGCTTACAACCAAGCCTTGACGTCGCAAGCTTCCTCGAAGGGTCCAGCTAGTATGTTTCTTCAAGCATTCACTCTCAAAAGGGTCTCCCAAGTGGCTGATAACTCTCTCTCTCACTCAAAATCACTAGTACAAGGCTAAGGCAATCCACAACCAATTTCTAGACTATCAGCAATTCACACTGCAAACTATCAAACTCACACCAAAGCTAGCTAATTTGCTCAATACCCAAAAACTAGCTGATCATAGCAATGGGGAATGCTTTTATAAGAGGAGGAGCCTCCATAAATGAGGGAGAGGGAGCTTATCCTCAAGGGAGGTTTCTCAAAAGGCGGAACTACCATCCCAGAGGAGGAAAAGCGAACTTCCTTGACCCAACAACCAGTTCCAGAACCACCCAGAAGCATTCTGTTTGAACTAATTCACCATATCTGGATCATCGCGAGTCATACACTAGGACTCAGAGATGACGTCAGGGAAACATTGTATTTAGAGCCATCGTCGCAAGAAATATCTTGAGGACTTGCGACAAGCCCTAAAATCTGACCGTCACAGGGAACAGATGTACCCCTACGATGACGTTGCGACGTTCTAGTTCATTATAGGAAATCGTCATAGGCAGAATGAGGTTTACTTGTGACGATATTGAAACATGGGTAAAAAGGGTCAATCTTCAGGATTAAAGAGCATTTTTTAATATTCTTGAATGATTGGGAAGATGTGGACACATTTATTTGAGGTATGACACAAAGAAGATGTCGCTCAGGGACTGACTTTATCCGAGATTAGGGGATATGAGGCCAGTGACAAATTATTGTGTAAAAAATGCCCCCTAAAGCATGAAGGCTGAGAGAGTGGGAGGGGTGAAATTCTTTACGAAATCATAACCGAACCGGAACACCATCGCTGAGAGCCTACAGGCGCAAGTACAACTGATATCTCTGACAGTGAAAGAAATACATGTAGTCTAGGCATGGGCATAGCCATCCAAAAGACAGATAGAATTGGTTTGTGGTATGGACGCAGCCATCCAGTCGATAAGACCATATAAAAATAGAGGTATGGTCGAAGCCATCCAGAAAGACTCAGGTATGGTTGCAGCCATCCAATCAAAGAGTCATGTATGCAATCACGAACCAATCCACACAACCCGAACTTATGTAAGCTTAGTCCGGGGTCTTGAATCCCAACTGACCATAGTACAATTTCTAATATGCAAATAGATGTACTGAAGTTGAGCATACTATAAAATCACTTGATTACCGACCAATGATGTAAGCCGTTAACAAGCGCGAGAGAGACCACCAGTAATGTCAATGGTTCTCAAGGTACTGCTAGTACAATCCACAAAGTGTGAAGAATGATCTGAATCACTTGATCGAAGACCAATGATGCAAGCCTATCATCGAGTGCGAAGAACTTGCGATTGAGGCATGCAAGCTCCAAGGTACCCGAAAGGAATCTCTAGATCAACTTCCTGGATAATGAGTTGATGTCGACAAGAAGCAACCCGTCGCAGGAGGGCCATAATGTTTCCCACATCAATGACATGAGACAAGGAACAAGATGAAGATGGATGAAATAGAGAATCAGAGGAGGAGGTAAGGGTGCAAACTGCAAAAGGATTAAACTCTTGAACATATCGGTGACATGACTCTGGAATGTGGCAGCATTTTGGTACCAAGGGATTGGAGGTCTAACGAAGACAACAAGGATCAAATGGAATGAGGCAAAATGACAAACCCAAACCCCAAAAGGCCAATGACGATGTGAGGATATCCCAAACCCGGTGAGAAGAAAAAGTGTCGATGTTCAAGAGTGACTAGCTGTCGTAGGTAACCAATGGAATATTTCCAAATTTTCCCCCACCATTACTGGCGAGTACCCCAATTATTTTTGAAAAACAAGCTTGAAGGGGATAGCATATGCTTGCGATATAAGTTCATCCTTCGAACAAATCCAACCTAGTGAAATTTTAACGAGCCCTAGGGAGGAGAAGCTCGGGTCTCATCATGGTGACGAGTCCAATGTCGTCAAGGTTTAACGAGTCCAACATAGGTAAAACTCGGAGTATTTTTCATGTTTAGAGAGTTTGAAAAAGACACGGAAAAAAAAAAAAAAAACTCCAAGGGGGGCCATTTTCGTAAGTTTGCGTCTCTCAAGCCTGAAAAGGTAGAAAATGATACTTGAGAGAACCTTTTGACCATTTCGGTCAAGGAGTACTTTTCGTAATTAGTGTTTCCAATCCAAAAAAAGTAAAAAACTTACTAGAGACACGATGTTTCGTAACCAAGAATGAGCTCGAAATGATAAGGGCTCAGCCATATTTTCGTTTTGAAACAGTCAGAAAAGAGCTGACAACAAACCTCCATTTTTATTCTCTTTAACGAGTCATAAAGGGAAAAATACTCGGCAATCTTTTCATCTTTTACGAGTCAAAAAAGAGCTTAAAGAAGACTCGTGAGAAATTTTCACGGTATTTACCAAGCATGTATCGACCAAGACCCACATCTGACACACCTGTTCCTGCACAGAGAAACCCAAGCATAAGACCCATTCTACAAGGATACACGATTAATGTTAGAAAACCTAAGTCAAAAACCCTAAAACCATAACCAAAACCCTAAAAACTATAGTAAAAACCCAAAAAACTATAGTTAAAGCCCTAAATTAAAAAAAAAAAAGCTATATAAGGCATATGGTAAAAACATAATTCACCTTGTTTTAGTTTTTAACCGTGGTAAAACTCTAAACAACGCATACCTTGCAAATTTGAGTGGTGGATTTCTGAAGCTGTGGTGGTTCATTTCGTTCCAAACCTTCTCCAAGTAAGTATCCTGCCTTTGCCTTTGTGTTTTGAGTGCTTTTAACTATAATTCCATATGTTTTTGTCGAGTTTGGGAAGGATTTTTGTTTCAACAATTCACCTCGGTCGTCATAGATGTTCCCCTCGGGGTTGCGACGACCGTGAATTCCAAACGAGCTGAAATCGGCATCGTCGCAGGAGAGTGATGTACTCCTGCGACGATCCGAGAAATTGTAAACTGCTAAAATCAGACCATCGCAGTTGTTTTAAAAACAGCTGTGATGAGCGCAGGAAACACAAAAAATTTATTTTTACACCATTGTGGCATATAAAAATGGATCAAACAATTTCTAATAGGAGAATGTTTGTATGTGCAGGGTGCAAAATGGAATTTTCGTGGCAAGAACGCACACATGATGCAGATGACGAGATGGGGGCAACTGATCCTCAATGCTTGCAAGTCCTCCGAAACTGTGGACTGCTCAAATTCTTCCTCACACCACTATTAAGAGTGCAATTAGACCTCCTAGAGTTCTTAATTCGATCATGGAACCCAACAGAGGGTAAATTCATCATCCGAGGGTAGGAGGTTGAGTTTGACTCCACAAACATATATTTTCTTACTGGTTTATCACGACAAGGAGAGAGACCCCGCATGGGTGGTGTGCAGATCATTGGAGAGTCCTTAGACATGCTGATTGCACGAGCATGCCCAGGGGCACGAAAATCACCCACTAGTGGGAAGTTACAGATTCCAATAGTGAACGATCTGTCACTACGTGTATTGTTGTTCACGATCACGAGAGCAGCTGGTTCTTAGGCTCAACATGAGGCAACTAAAACACAACTGCAGTTGGCTTTAGATTGCCTCAATCCTACCATGTTTGACTAGGCAGAGGCAGTGTCTCTGAATATGAAGAGGCAGCTGACTAAATGCCAGTGAGGCGAGACGAAGCAGTTTCGGTACGGGTCAATTTTGGTACCTCTCATGTTGGAGCGGGTAACCATACTTTAGTTACAGGAGAGCGAATAGGGTGGCCTGGACCACGGGAGAACTGTATCACTAGGTGGGCCCATGTGATACCGCGAGGAGGCAGCGGCCAGCTAGTATCATGGGGTCCTGACTTCATGGATTGGTTGCATCGTTAGCAGGTAGTGTTTGAGGATTGGCCCTATTAGGTACGAATTTCAAGGGAGATCCGATCATGCTACTTTCGCCCAGAGAGCAGTGGGATGAGAGAGGTAACATACTTGGATTGACCACCACACTTTTATATTTTAGTTTTTTATCGTTTTTGGATTTTAAATGTATATGCACTAATAATTTTGTTAAATTTTGCAAATGTCGGACCTGAGAGACCGGTGGGTCTCACTCCTATGACTCGGAGGGAGAATAGAGAGCTTGCCCTGCCACCTCCAGGGGGTGACGCGGAGGAGGAGATAGCCCAGAACTTGGAGGGCTTGACCGAGGGGATCCCTGACTACAGAGGGTTTGAGGAGATCCCACAATAATACCAACGACACACCACGGGTGTGTCGAACAGGATTCATAGACTACTTAGACGAGTAGTTCGGGTAGTGGTCTGCTATAGAGAGCAGCACCCACCACAGTAGTCATCTAGGTTTCCTTTTCTGTTGTTTTGAGAGACATGTGTCTCAGATTGTAACCTGAACATATACATTATTTTTTGAGCACCTCGGTGCGCCACACGATATACATCTATCTATGTTTTATTATTGCGTCTGAATACTTGCATATAATGTTTTTTATAAATTATGTAAATGTCTGTCCAATACATGATTTTCCAATCCATTAGTTAACGTATTTAGCCTTCTAGGAATGCGTTGATACGTAATGTAATCAAAATTTCTTTCTAGTAAGCGAACATGCAAATACAATCTTAAAATTTGAGGGTTTCTGATGGAATAGCGCTCGTTAAGTTGAGAGTCCAGATTCACAATCAATGCACGAATATTGAGGTTAACAGCCTCAACCAATAATTCAATGATGGCACTATATTCAGCGACATTGTTTGTGGTACACCCCAGACAAACACCTTGAAGTTCTACTAACTCACCGTGAGGATCGTAGATCACCCATGCCGCAGAGGAAAGATTCCATGCACTACAACAAGCACCATCAATGAAACCGATATAAGGTGCAACAGACATCTGCACAAGCAGTAAAAAGACACAATAAGTGGCATTAACACCTACACACCAAGCCAAACATGCACACACTGAAAACACACTTATGTACATAATAGAGGCACGAAAAACTCATACATAATATTTTTTAATTCCAGGGCTTATCTAATGGTTTTCCTTCGTAGTCAATTAGCTCATAGGCCCCTTTCTGCAAAACGCATTTCACAATATAAGGCCCATGCCACATAGGTTCGAATTTGCCTGGCCCCAACTTATCATTTTCTTGATCGTACAGCAGGACTAAATCTCCCTTAGTGAATGAACGAGGAGTAACAGTCTGATCGAAGTGAGTTTTCACTCTCTTCTTTTGTGCTTCGATGACTAAAGAAGCAAGTCGACAGGTCTCGTCTAGCCGCTCTAGGTAAAGAAAACATTCTTCTACAGGAGTAGTATTTAAGAGTAATTCGACAGCTAACTTGAGATAAGGTATTTCGCATTCAATAGGAAGGGTACCCTCCAGACCATAAATGAGTTGAAACGGGGTGAATCTGGTGGCATCCTTCACCGAGCTATGGTAGGCCCATAAGGTAGAAAACAACAGCAAATGCCAATTAGAATTGTGCATTCCAATGGTACGTTGAAGCATCGTAACCAACACCTTGTTGACGAATTCGACTTGGCCATTGGCCTGAGGGTAATAAGGCATCGAACTATTGTGATGCAAGCCTAACTAGGTCATTAATTCAGTCATCATATGACCATGGAAATGAGAACCATGATTAGTGAAAATAGCCTGAGGGACTCCGAATCGAGTAATCACATGATTGAATAGGAATTGTGCAGTTGTCTTACCATCATTGGACAATGTAGGCATCACTTTGGCCCATTTTGTAAAATAATCGACAGCAACGATAATATACCCATGCCCCCCAGTCAAGCGAAGGTTACAGGTCATAAAATCTATGCCCCATTTAGCAAAAGGGCCAACGATAATGACATGATGCAAAGGGGATGGTGGCGCACACATTTTTCGTTGGTAAATTTGGCATGCGTGGTAGGAACGAAAAGCGAGAATGCAATCCTTAAAAATAGAGGGCCAAAAGTAACCAGCATGAAGGATTTTTTGGGCAGTGGCATAACCAGACATATGACCACCACAGGCACCAGAGTGGCAGTCGTTCAAGACTCGTTCAACTTCCTCGAACATCAAACAATGATGGAGAACTTAATCAACGTCGGGACAGTACAATGTGTCCCCAACAATACGATAAGGTTGAGAATGGTGATGTATACGTCGCTAAGCATCCTTAGATAAATTAGGACAGAAGGAAGACATCTGGAGGTAGACAATAATGTCACTATACTAGGGATCAAGAGTACTAATCAAGAAAAGGGTATCGTCCGGAATGCGATCCTCTATCCGAGAGCGAGCAGTAGCAAACAGTAATGAGCAAATCAATTCAGCGAAGACGAGGGACTTCTTAGACTTGGCAGTAGTAAACTCCAAATCGAACTCTTGAAGGATAATGATCCATTTCGAGTACTTCCCCCCAGCAATTGACGTGACAAGATGTACATCATCGGGTTGCAATCGGAAATCACAATCGTCATGCACAACAAAATATAGTGACAGAAACGTTGGACAGCATGAACAAATGCCAAGGCGAGATTCTCGACATAATCATATCAAGTCTCAGTGTCAAGGAGGTTGCGGGTAAGATAATAGATAACGTGCTTGGAACCATCGTCGTCGTCTTGAACCAAAACCATGCCAATAGTGTTGTCGGCAGCAGTGAGATAAAGAGTATAGTCACGATGGTAGTCAGGTGGATGCAATAAGGGAGCAGAAATAAGGAGTGCCTTCAGTTGCTCGAATGACTTTTGGGTAGTGTCATCCCAAACAAAGGGAGTGTCATGCTTAAGGAGACGTGTATAACCTTTAGCAATCTCGGCGTAGTTAGGAATAAAATGACAGAGGAAATTGGCTTTTCCCTGCAAACTCTGCAATTGTTGCAAAGAAGCAGGAGGAGGGAGATTCAATATAGCTTCAACTTTGAGGGGATTGAGACGAATGCCCTCTTTAGAGATGAAAAATCCAAGAATTTTGTCAGATTCGACACAGAAGACACACTTATGGGGATTAAGACACATACGGTAATGTCGACAGTGAAGAAAAATCTTGCGGAGGTGGTTTGTATGGTCAGAACGTTTAGCTGAATGAGCCAGGAGGTCATCTAGATATGGTTGAAAAATGCGATGAATGTCATGAAATGTGTAGGACATTGCAAAAATAGTTGAAGGACACCAGATTAATCTCTCAGACAGTGAGAGGGACTACCAGATTAACTCAAGTAACCCAGAACACTAATGGCTCAGCCCCAAAATCAAGAGACACTATGTAATTCAAATAAAAACCAATCAAGAGCAAACAAGAGACAACACACAAAGGATTCCCCAGTGGAGTTGCCAACTTGTGATGTAGGAAATGTTCCCTCTGCAGACAAACGCAACCCCTCTAGCCCTAGAGTGGGTCTAGTCACAACAAGATAAAACAACAGCTAATTTCCTTAAATAGCCATTGTTGAAATATCCTACCTCAAACTGGTGTTCGATGGAGATTTCGTTGTATCGCTTTACCTATCGTTTCCTTTTCCTCGATGAGCGATTCACCTGAAACAACACAAGAGAAAAACAAAACACATAATAGAGCACAACAATGATCTATTTACCTACAGAGTCAAGGAACCATAAGCTATCAAGTATATTTTACACATGACATAGGAAATCACCATTGATTGTATTAAAATGAATAAAAGAAAAGCTTACAACCAAACCTTGATGTCGCAAGCTTCCTCGAAGGGTCCAGCCGATATGTTTCTTCAAGCATTCACTCTCAAAAGGGTCTCCCAAGTGGCTGATAACTCTCTCTCACACTCAAAAGCATTAGTAAAGGCTAAGGTAATCCACAACCAATTTCTAGACTATCATCAATTCACACTACAAACTATCAAACTCGCACCGAAGCTAGCTAATTTGCTCAATACCCAAAAACTAGCTGATCATAGCAATGGGGAATGCTTTTATAAGAGGAGGAGCCTCCATAAATGAGGGAGAGGGAGCTTATCCTCAAGGGAGGTTTCTCAAAAGGCAGAACTACCATCCCAGAGGAGGAAAACCGAACTTCCTTGACCCAACAACCAGTTCCAGAACCACCCAGAAGCATTCTATTTGAACTAATTCACCATATATGGATCATCGCGAGTCATACGCTAGGACTCAGAGACAACCTCGTGTGGCAATAGTGTATTAAGAGCCATCATTGCAAGAAATATCTTGAGGACTTGTGACGAGCCCTAAAATTCAACCACCGCAGGGAATAGATGTACCCCTGCAACGATGTCGCGATGTTCTAGTTCATTACAGGGAATCGTCGCAGGAAAAATGAGGTTTACTTGCAACAATATTGAAACATGGGTAAAAAGGGTCAATCTTCAGAATTAAAGAGCATTTGTTAATCTTCTTGAATGATTGGGAAGATGTGGACACATTTATTTGAGGTATGACACAAAGAAGATGTCGCTCAGGGACTGACTTTATCCGAGATCAGGGGATATGAGGCCAGTGACAAATTACTATGTAACACACATGCGATTGGCTTTCATAAATATCAGGTATAGAATAAAAACTGTTGAATTTTATAGCCACGACTCCCCTAAACATGTCTTGTTTGTTCCTGTGCAATGTCAGTAGTATAAACATCACCAAAGCAATATAAAAACTACATATGGAATCATCATATAGATACACATACATAGCTCCCCTTGAGATCATACACCATTGATCATGTGGACCTGATAGTCATCATTTTTTCTTCATGAGGTTATGTACCTCACATTCACTTTTGTAGTCTCTAATAGAAGAATGCATTAAGTAGAGTAGACTACAGTGGGGAATATTTTACTTTGAATCTAAGGAAGAGGAACTATACCTCTTATTTCTGCCTAAGTTCTTCTTTACTAGAACATATAATTTATCTACATTTTTTAATCCTCTTGCTATAACCTTTCCAATGTATTCTTCTATAAATTTGCATTTAGTTGATGTAAACACAATTATATGTCCTTTATCATCTATTTGACCTACACTTGGAATATTCTTCTTTAGCCCTTGAACTAATAGTGTGTTAGCTAGTTTTCTATCTTTATCAAGTTTGGCTCTACCTTTTCCTAGGACTTTTGTTGGAGCACTATTTCCAAGAATAACTTTACTATCGTTTCTTTTCTTGAGAGACTCAAACTTGTTCTTATCTCCGGACATGTGATGAGAGCATCTGTTGTCTATGTACCATTTATATTTGTGTTCAAATGAGCAAAGAGCAAGACCACACCTTACTTATTCTTCTTCCTTTTGCTTAATATCATAATTGTTGGTGGATCCATATTTATCAGGTCTTTTGGTAATTTCTTTCCTTGGAGAAATCAAATTGTTGTTTGTGTGAATCCTTTGACTTGTTCCTGCATTTTTTTGCTACATTCCCAAACTTTTTGCAAGTATAACATCTTATATGACCAGAAAAGGGAGCAGAGGAATCATAATATCTTTGTTTCATATTCCTCCTATTTCAATTAATATCTTTGTGACCAAAATGTTGCAAGAAAAATTATTTCCCTTCAAGAAACCTAAATACCTTGGAGCTGATGATCTTCTTGTGAATTTGCTTCTGCAACTGGCTCCAAAGTGTCCAAAGTTATGATAGATAAATCATTTAATACCATTTTCCAGAGGACAGAATTGATTGATACTTATATAGCTAGGAGAAAATGATGTTATCTGAAAATTTTCTTTCTTTGGTTGCGGGTTTGGTTGACTTGTTAATTATTTACCAAGTCTTTCCGAGTTGGCTTTGTTAACACCATAATCACTTGCACAATTTTGTGATCTAGACTCTCCTTTTATAGTTTCATGAAAACCAAGACCAAATTTAATGGAGGGGGACCTTTCACAACTAAGAATGTTATCCAAAATCTTAGTACTATCTTGAAATCTCAAATTTGTATCCTTATCTTCTAATTTACCTTTTAGAATGTTTACCTCAACCTCTAGTCTTTGACATTGTTCTTACTTTTCCAAATATTTTTTCCTCACTCCTTATTCACCCTTTCTTCCTTATTCCATTTTCTTTCTTAAATCAATAATCTATTGCTTTGAGGCTTCTGCGATTTGTACTGTGTGTAGGGTTTTCTTCCGAAATCATTGCATCCATAGTTGTTAGAATTGATGTTTCAAGCCATCCACCATGGCTCATCATCAGGATAGATCTATAAGTGTGTAGGACAAATCTCGTAGGAATTGAATAAATAGAGGAATGATCTATGTGGAAAGGGAATATTGTTAGCCGACCATGCCATTATTTATAATGATAAATTTAAATAATTTTAATTAATTTTTTATTTAATTTTAATTAATTTTTAATAATTGTAATTAATTTTCTTTCTCTTTTTCTTCAATTAATTTTAATTAATGATCATTTTAATTAATTTTAATTAATTTTTAATAATTTTAATTAATTTTAATTAATGATAATTTTAATTAATTTTTTTCCATTTATTACTTTTGTTTTTAATTAATTTTATTTAGAATTTTATTAATAATGTTTAAGACCTGTCCTACACACTTATAGATCTATCCTAATGATGAGCCACAGTGGATGGCTCGAAATGTCGATTCTAACAACTATGGATGCGATGATTCCGAAAGAAAACCCTACACATCAATAATCTATTCCTTCATCCCATTCTCTTGTTCTTCAAATACTTGAAGTATCTCCTCACTGTTGGGTTGTGTTATATTCTTTCCATGACTAGCCGACGTAGTTAACTGGGGGGTTTGAAGGGGGGCGGAGCCCCCCCTTCGTTGTGTCGATTGCGTAGCGGGGGGTGGGGGTCACAGGGGGTTTGAGAAGTGCAGGTAACCCCACTCTATGGGGTCTGGGGCAGCGCCCCGGAAAATTTTGTTTTTGGACCCTATATTAGGTTAGGCGGACCTACCTATGGTTTTGTGCATGATTTTTCGCACATGGTTTTGGACGCGATGGTTTTTGGTCCATGGTTTTGGATGCAATGGTTTCGGTCCATGGTATTGAATGCTTCGGCATGTATAAATATGTATTGTAACATTGAAAGGAACATAATGAAAAATCAATCTCGTAGTCCCGGTTTTGGGATCCAGGGGAAATCTCTGTGTATATGTGTTTTATGTGTTATGCTCTCACATTGTTTATTTTCTGTGTTTTAGAATTCGTATGCAAGTAATTTATGTACAAGGTTAAAACCTACATTTGGTATCAGAGTTGTTTTGGCTTCAAGGGGACACCTTTGTTGCTTAGGGGTTTCGCTCGAGTCTATGGTAGACCCTGTTCAGTGGGAGATCTGCGAGATCGATTCTAATGGTAAAAATAGATGCAAGTAGTGGAAATATAGAGATCGAGAAATTTAATGGTCAGAGTTTTGAGTTGTGGAAACTTAAGATGGAGGATCTGTTGGTGGATAAAAATCAACGGATCGTGGTAGATCTAGGTAGTAAACCAATGGGAGTGTCCAATGAAGAATGGAAGAAGTTGGATCGGACGGTAAAGAGCACAATACAATTGTGTGTTTCAGATTCAGTATTCTTGAAAGTATCAGGAGAAACTACGACGAAGGCTTTGTGGGACAAGTTAGGAACTTTGTACCAATCTAAGTCTCTGGTCAATAAACTGTTCCTGTGGAAAAAGTTGTATAACCTGAGGATGAAAGATGGAGACTCGGTGACATAGCATCTGAACACATTTAATATTGTGGTAAGTAGTTATTATCTATTGATATTAAAATTTCAGATAAAGATAAGTGCATCAGTTTGTTGTGTTCTCTACCAGATTCATGGGATAGTCTGGTTATTACAATAGGTAGCAATGCAACTGCCTTGTAGTTTGATGAAATAGTCTCATCCTTGTTGACGGAGGAGATGAGACTGAAAAATATGGAGAGCTAGAATGGTGTGCTTTTTCTATACGAGGACGGTCCCAGAATAGAAACAAAAATAAGCCATCAAGTGGGAGATCTAAATCTAGAGGGAGATCTAAATCTCTAGGAAAACTTGTAAAGGTGGTGTGTTGGAAATGTGGAAAGGAAGGGCACTACAAAAGGGACTGTAAATCTAAAGCTCCTGATAAAGGAAATGGATCTGATGATGCTCCTTCTACAGAGGTGAATACCACCTTAGATGAAGGTGGTGATGTGTACTTGGCTTCTTCAAGTACACATGTAGATCATGGGGCATGGTTGATTGACTCAGGTGCATCCTTTCACTTCACTCCCCATAGAGAGTGGTTCTGCGAGTATGAGAAATACGATGGTGGTGATGTCTTCTTAGGGATGATAGGAAGGCTAGAATCATTGGTCACGGAAAAGTAAAGTTCAAGTTGCAAGGTGGAAGGTTTAGAACACTTCCGGGTGTTCTGCATATTCCTGCATTGGCCAAAAATCTGATTTCTGTAAGCAAGATGGATGATGCAGGTTTAAAAACAGTGTTCGAAAAGGATAGTTGTAAGATGGTTTGGGGAGCACTGGTATTGATGCGAGGAGTTTGGATTGGAACTTTGTACAAGCTACAAGATAGCACTATTGTTGATGGGTGCAACAGCTCTATGGTTCCTGAAAGAAGACCATGTTGTGGCATAAAAGGCTTGGACATATTGGAGAGAAGGGCCTTCAAATACTTCATGGTAAAGGTATGGTAGAAGGTATGAGTAATAGCTTTTTGGATTTTGATTTCTATGAAAATTGTGTATATGGGAAGTAGAATCAGGTGAATTTCCCCTCTGGTGGTAAGAGGGCAAAACAAATATTAGAACTTGTGCACAATGATGTATTTGGACCTGTGAAGGTTCCATCACTGGGTAAGTCGATGTACTATGTATCATTTATAGATGGCTTCTCAAGGAATACATGGATATATTTCCTTAAGAAGAAATCTGACGTCTCTGACAGGTTAAAAGAATTTAAGGCTCTGGTGGAAAACCAGATAGAGAAGAATATAAAGGTGTTGAGGACAGATAACGGCGGAGAGTTTTGCAGTAAGGAATTTTAAGAATTCTGTAAGAAGTGTGGTATAGCATGGCAGAAGACTACTCCATACACACCTAAGCAAAATGGAGTTGCAGAAAGAATGAACAAGACGTTGATGGAAAGGGCAAGAAGAATGCTCAGTGGTACCGAGTTAGGACAAGAATTCTGGGCAGAGGCGGTGGAGATAGCATGTTACCTGGTCAGTAGATCACCTTCATCGGCGTTGGAGGATAAGACTCCATAAGAGGTATGGACTGGTAAGAAACCCTCTCTTTGACATCTGAGGGTATTTGGATGTGATGCATATGTACATGTTCCAAAGGAGAAACGAACCAAGTTGGATAGTAAATCTGAAAAGTGCATCTTTATTGGGAATAAGGATGGTTTAAAGGGTTATAAGCTTTGGAACCCAGTAACAAGGAAGATTGTGTATAGCTGACATGTGGTGTTCAGAGAGGTAAAAGTTGTTAATAAACATGAAGTCCAACCAAAGGAACCTGAGAAGATAGAGTTTGAGCTTAAGGAGGAAGAATCAGACTCTACAACGGAGGAGGAATCAGAAGATGAAGAGCCACAAAATCTGGGTGTGAGAAGATCAGTTCGAGAAAGAAGGCAGCCAGAAAGGTATAGTCCATCTGCTTTCTGTTCAAATTTTGCTTTATCTATTACTGACGATGATCCCATATTTGTGAAGGAAGCAGTAGATTCAGAGGATGGGAAACTCTAGAAAGAGGCCATGGTTGATGAAATGGAATCTTTACAAAAATGAGGCTTGGGATCTGGTGGAGTTGCCGGCTAGAAGGAAACTCATTGGCAGCAAATGGGTGTTCAAGAGGAAGACAAATGCAAAAGGAAAGGTGGAGAAATACAAAGCTCGGTTGGTAGCAAAAGGTTATTCCCAAGTGCGGGGAATTGATTTTGGTGATATTTTTTCTCCTGTTACCAAGGTAACTTCTATTATATTACTTTTATCTATTGTTGCTGCTTTTGATTTTGAGGTAGAACAGATGGATGTGAAGATAGTATTTCTTCACGGGGATCTGGAAGAGGAAATCTACATGAAGCAACTTGAAGGCTTTGCGGTGAAGGGTAAGAAAGAACTGGTATGCAAGTTAAAGAATTCTCTGTATGGGTTAAAACAATGACCAAGGATGTGGTATCAGAAATTTGATACATTTATACGGGGACTTGGCTTCACTAGAAGCAAAGCAGATCACTGTGTGTATTTTAAATTAATTGGTGACCATGTTCTTTATCTGGTCTTGTATGTGGATGATATGTTGCTGGTTGGAAATGGCAAAGAAATTATCCAGGATTTGAAGACCCATTTGTCCTCCAAATTTGACATGAAATATCTTGGTGCTGCAAACTATATTTTGGGCATGGAAATTAAAAGAGATCGGACAAAGAGGAAGCTCTGGTTAAACTAGAGGAAGTATGTCGAGACAATATTGCAGAGGTTTAATATGCAGGATAGTGAACTGGTGAAGTTTCCTATTCTTGTAGGTGTAAAGTTATTTGTTGAATAGTGTCCCAAGACACACGAAGAGGAAGAGGACATGTTTTGTGTTCCATATGCAAGTGCAGTCGGTAGCATGATGTATGCAATGGTCTGTACTAGACCAGACATTGCACATGCAGTGGGAGTATTGAGCAGGTTTATGTCAAAACTAGGGAAGGAGCACTGGACAATAGTGAAGCGATTTTTCAGGTATTTGTGTGGCACTAATGATTATGGTTTTTGCTACCAAGGAAGACTAGGATTGGATAGAGTGTTGGATATTTGTGGCTTTGTTGATGTAAAATGGGCTAGAGATATGGATCAGAGAAGATCCACAAGTGGGTATGTGTTTAACCTATTTGGAGGTGCAGTCAGTTGGATGAGTAAGAAACAATCTGTAGTGTCATTATAAACTACAGAGGTAGAATATATGGCAGCCACTCATGCAAGAAAGGAAGCAGTTTGGTTGTAGAGATTTTGTTCAAGTATGGCGTTAGTACAGGGAGCTATAAGCATAGACTGTGACAGCCAAAGTGCATTTTTCTTTGCAAAGAACCCTGCATATCATTCAAAGACAAAGCACATTGATGTTCAATATCACTTTGTGAGGGATATGATAGAAGGCAAAAAGGTGTTGCTGGTAAAGGTGGACACTTTGAAGAATATTGCAGATGCATTGACAAAATATGTGAGCTCTGAGAAGTTCTCTTGGTGTAGAGAAACAATGGGTGTTGTAGGGCTGGATAAATGACTAAGCTCTCATATGGCCCCTTGTAGAAAGAAAACAACAAGTGGAAGAATGTTGGGTTGTGTTATATTCTTTCCACGACTAGCCAATTTAGTTAACCCGAGGGTTAGAAGGGGGGAAAATCCCCCCCTTCGTTGCGCCGATATCGTAGCAGGGGGGGGTCACAGGGGATTTGAGGGGTGTAGGTAACCCCACTCTATGGGGTCTGGGGCAACGCCCCAAAACATTTTTTTTTGGACCCTATATTAGGTTGGGCGGACCTACCTATGGTTTTGTGCATGATTTTTCGCACATGGTTTTTGACGCGATGGTTTTTGGTCCATGGTTTTGGATGTGATGGTTTTCGGTCCATGGTATTGGATGCTTCGGTATGTATAAATATGTATTGTAACATTGAAAGGAACATAATGAAAAATCAAGTTGGTAGTCCCGGTTTTGGGATTCCTATGTATATGTGTTTTATGTGTTATGCTGTCACATTGTTTATTTTCTGTGTTTTAGAATTCGTATGCAGGAAATTTCTGTACAGGGTTAAAACCTACACTCATTTCATTTGTTTGACATTTCAAGATTTGATCTTAGAGAGACGATCTCAACTTCATGTCCTTCAAAATATTGTTTATATTCTGCTACAGTATTTATTGATTTATCATGATCCCTATTTTCATATGCCTGCAACTTATTCTTAATATTTTTAGTCCTTTTCAAGGAAAAAACAAGTTTTCTTCTAATATTAAATGCTTTCTCTAACTTGTCTTCTTCTGAATTAGTAACTCCATCTTACACATCATACTCATTTTTTGACACATCATTATTTCCTTTAGAAATAAGTACGTGTTGGTTCTCCTAATTAAAACTCTTCCTCTATTTTTTCTTCATGGATTGCCTGTATATTATCCCATACTTCCTTTGCAATTGCATAATGCATAACCTTTCCTAATGCTGAATAAGGTATGTTACCAATGATTTCATTTAATGCCACATTATTCTTTTGCAATTCTTCACCTAATGGAGGAGTTTTAGTGCAACCATTACATACTAAATTCCAAACATCATATCTAAGGTTCATTAACTTAGACTTCATCTTTTCATTCCATTCCTGATAGTTAGTATCACTAAGCATAAGAATACCTTTATTGTCCATTTCTATTTTCTCTTTAGAATGATTACTTTCACTTCTACCCATGAGAGTGCTTTTAGTTAATTCATTGTCATCTTCACTATCATTATTATTAAATATATAGGGAAATGGACAACAATTAGAACAAGAAACAATACCTGATAATTCTTTGTTACTATCTTCTTCATTCTTGACCAACAGAAAATGGGGTGCTCCTGAATCTAGATATTTGTTGACATCTGTCACAGTCATTGCTTCTGATATATCACTTTCAATGCCATAGTTTTCCTTATTTGACTTCTTCTTTTAATTATTTTCCATTGTCCTTGATCCACTATCAAGCAATTAAGCTTCTGCTAGGGAGACCTGCTCTGATACCAATTGTTAGGAATAATATTAGGGGAGTGAATCAGTATGTTTAATTTTCTTGAACTTTCAATTTCACATCAATAATTATGTACACTACTATCATTTATGCAACCCTCATGTGTATGCGACTTCAGTGAAGTAAAACCGCGTATATCCAGATTACTTAATTTATCATAAATTCCATCAGTGAGTTAACTTTGACCATTTCATTATTGATTCATTAACCATCTAGTATGTAGTAAAGAGAAAATAAATTACAACACATAAGAAACACACATAGAAAACCACCATGGTTTTAGGTTGAAACCCAATGTGGGAGAAAACCACCACTCCCATAATCTATGAAAAAATGCATTACATCTTGTATTGGTGCAAACTCTTACCAACATGTACGCACCCACCTATAGGAGGCAACAACCTCCACTCGTTCTGCAACACCTAATGGAATGGAACACGTACACCCTCAACAAATTTACCAGCTAACACTGGAAGGAAGCTCTGATTCTCCCACTAAAGGCTCCAACCCTCAAAACCCTTCGTGGACCACATTTCATAATGTTGTACACTGGATCGATCTATCTCAAACAAATATCAAAACCTATAGGCCATCTTTCATCATATTTTCACACTAGACCCACATCAACAATAAGCCCAAACTTAATCTCAAATTCTAAATCATTAAAGAACTGTAAACCAACTGAATCACTAAAACATCAAGTTACTGAATATTGAATCAACAAATGAAACCAGGTTAAATCAATGCACACCCAAACCATTGCAGATAAAAAACATCCAGATCAAGGCATCATTGATAGACAACAAAAAATACAATAGAACTCATCAATTGTCATCATTAGGAATCACTGCAAACCCTGACCAGATATAACTTAGAATATACACGTGAATGTTATGGAGAAAACCTACATGTATACACACTTATCATTTGCAACACTCGTGTACAAGTTTCAATATACTGAAAAAAAACATATCTTAGAATATACATGCGACTAACCAGAAACATATACATATATGTACGTGACTATTAAGAAGCAAACCAACGTACAGATCTTAGATTACTGAAACATACCTTTGCTGCAAACATAAATCGCATTTCACAACCTTCATAGTCAAAACTATAGACTCTCAAAAACACATCCAGATCACAACATCACTATAACCACAAACCTATCATTGTTAGCTACCTAAACATTTGCAACAAACAAATTAATCAAACATATATATGAACATATCTCCAAATCCTTTAGATATGAGTCTTTTCCTTGATTCCTAGTGCACACATGTTCCAGATCATATTACACATAAATAATCCATTACTTGCACATATAACACTTTGATCTCCATCTCCTTATATAGATTTTTCCTTAGCCAATACCTTACGTAAATCCTTTGATAATGTCATTAGTATTTGTTGACAGGATCAAATAAATGTTGTTTCCCCAATTACTATGGGAAAATACCATGGTAGTGACCCATGGTATCCATATTTCTATGGTTCATATTATGTACATGACTTTTGCTCACAAGACCTGCGTATGTACGCGACCCTTTTTCACAAGAACCGCCTATACTTTTAAATATTTACATTTGTCATTCAGTTGTAACTGAAATACCATTTCTCTATCCATATCCACTATAAAATCTATACCAATATTCCTGATAGATGCATTAGTTCCATGACCATTATATTGATATGAAGTACATATCTGTCAAGTAGGTTGCCATCAAGGACACCACATTAGCCATAATGCCAACATGTGTGTTTTGCAAGACTAAAAAGAGGAAATTAGAAGGAAGAGAATTGCACATAGGAGCAGGTCACATAGTCTCCAAAATTCATAATTATGCAGGTTTGACAAAAAGTAAAAAATTGTTAGGCATTAACGCTATGGAAAAAAGTGAGAATGGAAAGCAGGAAAAATAATCGGAAAACATCGCCATTGGCCAGATAGGTTGGATAAATTAACTATGTAAAGGTTGAACAGATACTTCATTAATGATATAATGGATGTACTTTAATGATAGAATCCCTCCAGATCAACATATCTGACAGGAGTGGCTGCTTACAAGACGTCCACCTACCTAAGTGCATGCACCAATGCAATATCCAGTTGGAGAATTAAATAAGAAGGAATATCAGATCACATATGATCAATTTTGTAGTTAAGGCACTTAGAGAATTGCACAGGATGGAAGAGAGGTAAAATTTACTTCCACTTAGTCATCTGTATTTATTGTATTTAAAATGTTTGAATATCACAATAAGAAATGAGAGAGTCGAGCTAGTAAAGAGTAGGAATTTATGGTCACTAATCCAAACACAAGCTAATATGACAACCACTAGGGGATGAGCATATACACATAAAAATAATGGAATAAAAATGACAGCGAGGGGATCACAAGCACCTCTGCTACCTACACATCCCACAACACCAGGCCAAACCCCAATTCCAACACATGGTCATATGCTTCAATATAAGGTCAGTTTCCATGGGTGTATGTGCCACCCAAAAATCCCAATACAACATTGATCCATCTAAAGGGTCCAAAGTATCTGATGGTGACGCTTATGATCCCACTTGGAGATCTGAAAAAGGGGCACATGTTGGTTATAATGGAGAACCTAAGATATTGATATCATGGCATCATAGGTGTCAAGAAATTTCTGAAGTTGGCATTGAAGAAGAACTTGCAACACATCACAAGCCCGAACGGTCCATTCATCATAGTAGAATGTCAAGAGTGAGCATGCGACCTAGCTAAAGAAGTTAAGGAGAACTATGGCACACACATAGGTGGCACGATTTTCATATCCCCAGCATTAATGAAAACGTAGTTAGATTTTCCACCCTGGTCATGGCACACAAACTACTACTCAAATGCCAAAAATATCAGGTACTAATAGGAGCAATTCTAGCAGTAGTAAAGTGGACAATCTGGGGCTATATGAACTGGGACACATTCCTCTTAAACTAGTTTTAGTGGATTATCAACTCATAGAAAGTTTCTTATGCAAGTTAGGGACAAATGGGATACTTCGTCAATATGTTTTAGAGCATGAAAGGCCTTTGATACATTAGAAGCACATGAAGGAGTTGTAGGATGTGTTGCACCCATTTTTTCAACATTATAAGGAAGTAGGATTCAAAAGCTTTAAGAGCTTTTCTCAAAGGTCAGAATCATTAGCCAACAGTCTGTCATGTCATTGTAAACCCATTTTGCAAATTTATAATGTAGACGATGCTAGTACAACCATTTAATTATGTAACAACCTCGGTAAGCCTATGATTTTGATGACGGATTTCATCTTAGGAGGTTTTTCGTCTCACTGATTATATGTGTTTCTAAACACAAATGATAGGCAGAGTTTTTCCTTCCAACCTCAACCCCAAAGATAGGATGGAATTTATCGTCAAAGTCTTAGGTGAGTCATGTTTTTTTAGTCGAGTCTATTGTAAAAGTTATTTAGGAATAATTTAAGCCAATCGCCTAATTTATTTTTTAACAAATCACTTGGTCTACTAGATCATATTGTGTCACAGAATTAGGTAAATATTATGAGGTTCTATAATGAACGGGCATCCCCCTTCGAGGGTTGAATTTGTAAAATCTTATGTAAAAATTATTTTGAGTGCATGGTCCCTCATTCTTAGACACCATGGCTAAAATATTTTAGGGTGGGAAATGATTAATCCCCTCATGAGTCAATTAATTAATTTTTCTGGAAAAACTAAAATTAAATCCTAAGCTAGAAAAGTAATTAATTTAGAGTCAAAATTAAAATGTTAAAGAAATTAATTTTTCCAAGTGGAAAAAATCATGGGTCTAAAAGAAGTTAATTTTTGGAGGTCCCCCACCAAGGGAATTTTGGAAATTTCAAGAAACTTTAGACCCTTGGACCTTGGTGGTTGAGTCAAAGTCAATTTTTTGAGGAAATTGGTTCAAAATAACTATTTTTGAACTAATAAAAAGTGGTTTTATGAGAAATTTTAAGATTCCTCAAAAATAAGAATTTTCGATGAAATAGATTAAAACTTGATCAAGGATTTATCAACAGTCGAGATTATTTTGATGGGATCAAGCCAACTAGCTGTTATTTTCCACTTCGAGGGATTTCTATTTTAATAGAACTTCAAATTTTGCTACTATTATCCATATTTGGTCAAATATAATTTTGTAAATGTTGGTGTGAATCCATTGTTCTGTTGAGAACATTTGAATCTCATAATAAAAGTATTTGGGGTATAGTTCATGGTGTCTTTGTCTCATTGATCTATGGTATGTGGTGAGTATGTGCTTTCCTATATTGTGTTTCAATATCATATGAATTTTTATTTCATTTGTAGATTATAGGAACATTATATTGCTAAGTTTTGGGCTTATCTTGGGTGATCTGATTCATTGTATGATCTAACAAATTTTCTTAGCAAATATATATAGATTTTGCAAGTTCCCCAACCCTTGGGCTCTAAGTTCACAGATTGTGGGCAAAGGCTGACCTTATTTGGATCTCAGATATTTTATGTGATTTTCTTACTTTGTTAAGGTAGTGGTTAATATCTATCTTTCGAAATACATCTAGCCATTGTAAAATTTCATAAAAATTCATTCTCCAAAAATTCCTTTAAAAAATTGTATATTTGTATATTTTGTAAATTAATTTTTTGTAGAACAATTTTTTCTAACCCTTGTTTTGTAGTTTGGGTTTGGGGTTTTGTATATATTTAGGGTTTTAGAAATTTTATTTTCATTTGTGCAAGTAATATTCAAGAAGATTTTTTGGGTTAGAGCTATATCCAGGCCCTTAAGGGAAAGATCTAGTCTCTAGAATTTTTGAAGGGCCAACAATTGAATATTTTGCAGTGAAACTGAAGATCTGAAACAAATTCAAATTATGGGCAAGGGTCTCAAAAAATTTTGGGCCTCTAAGACTAGTGTCTTACTCTACCCTAGCCTTCTAGGCCTCCCTTTCCTTGTTGTAACTCTCTTTTTCCCTCCAGTGCTAGGCTGTAGGCCTATTTTGGCCTTTGTGGCTTTAGTGTGGCCCTTTTAGGGGTTGTCGTCACCCTATCCAGACCTTCTAGGCCTAACCGTAGGTTCTAAGGGCCTTGGCGTGCCCTCCTAGCCCTTGTCATGGGTGTTTTTAGCCTTTTTAGGACTGGCTGTAAGGCCTAAGAACCTCGGCCTCCCTCTATTTTCCCTCCGTCTAGCTCCACCGACCTTCTCGCCTCCTTCCTTCTCCTCTCTTAGTCTTCCTCTGCCCTCGACTGCCCATTTGTCCCCTTTGTCTACCTTGTCGTGGCCTCTCCAAATCCTTCTCACCCTTTTGGCAGCCCTTCTGGGCTCTCCTTACCTCAACACAAGCCTTAATTAGCCTCTCCTCCCCTAGTCTTAGGCCGACTAGTCCTTGACAACCCTAACGCAGGCCCATCAAGCCTTGAGTCCTCCTTCCCATCCTATCTCCACCTTAATGCTTGACCTCTAGGGCCTAGTTTTGCCCCTTTTTTAACCTCATTTTCCCTCATTTCATCTCCATGATAAGAATTTGATATTTGGACTAAATATTGGTGTGTTTTGCAGAGATATTTGGCACAATTTTGTTGGGTTGTGTTATATTCTTTCCACGACTAGCTCCCCTAGTTAACCGGGGGATTATATGGGGGGCAGATCCCCCCCTTCGTTGCACCAATTATGCAGTGAGGGGGTCACAGGGGGGCAGTAGCCCCCCTATCCAGAGGATTTGAGGCGTCGGGTGACCCCCCTCTACGGGGTTCAGGGCAGCACCCCAGGGACATTTTTTTGGGACCGTATATTAGGTGGGGCAAACCTACCTATGGTTTTGTGCATGGTTCGCACATGGTTTTGGGTGTGATGGTTTTTGTTCCATGGTATTGGATGCTTCGGCATGTATATATATGTATTGTAACATTGAAAGGAAAATAATGAAAAATCAAGCTATTAGTCCCGGTTTTGGGATCCATGGGAAAATCTTTGTGTATATGTGTTTTATGTGTTATACTCTCATATTGTTTATTTTCTATGTTTTAGAATTCGTATGCAAGTAATTTCTGTACGAGGATAAAACCTACAAATTTTTGGTATTTACTGGTCTCTAGACATTGGAAAAATTTGGGCAAGGTGGAAAAGCTTCTTCTAGGCCTAGGGCCATTGGTTTTTTTATATCTAAACCCTTTACTCATCTCTTTTTTTCTACAACAGTCCTATCTCCTCTTAAAAATGGTGAACATTTCCATTTTAGTGCCATAATAATCTTCCATAAGTTGCCTAAGATATCAAGGAATTTATTGCATTTATTGGGCATTCATCATTTGGAATAGATCTAATTATTTTGGTGATTGCCATCTCTTCATAGTAAGTCTAATATAACAATGGAAAAGTGCATCATAAGAAGGTTAATACATCTAAACTATTGTGTTGGAAAAGTAATTGGACACTTGGGTAATATAACACACATATGCATCTCATTTGACACCTAAAGGAGCTACAAAACTTAAGTAATCCTAATGTTGTCCTATGGTTCATTGAATATCATAGGTGACATAATTATTTCAGCAATGCCACAACATTTTATGGTGTTGTTGTTAGGGATATCTTATTCTCGACACTTCAATGGCATATTCTCAATATTTCATCTTTCATCATTTCATTAACCTGTCAATCGACACATTTTTTGGTGTCGTTGATATCTATTCATCTTTTCATCACCTTATCTTTTGTCATCTTACTAATCCTTTCATCTTGTCTATCTGCACCTTTAGCGCCTGGATGTTTTGATTGGTTTCCTATTTGGGTGGTGACTCCACTTGTTCATCCATATATAAGAGCTTACTCTAGAAGAAATCCTAATATCTTGGTTATCCCCGCTCTTCTTGAAAATTCTCTAATATCTTGGTTAAACAAATTACACTATAGAAAGAATTTAATCTTTCTCGGACAGGAAGCCCTCCATGATATCCATTTGAATTTTCTTAATCCCACCAATCAAGAATCCATGGATTATTACAATCCTTGTAGCTTCACTAACATTCAAGGATATCTGCATGATCTTCCAAATGATTCAGCCATAAACAAGCTTCCGACATTCCAGGGGAATAATGAAATCATTGTTGAAGCTCACATAAAAGAGTTCAACACTTTCATACAAAGATATGCTCATGTGACTGCATACAATCATGGGGATGTTAAAATGAAGTTGTTTTTCCTTACATTAGAAGAGGTTGCACTGGATTAGTTTCATGACAAGTCGAATAATGCTTTTGACTCTCTACAAGCCCTTATTAATGCGTTCAAAGATAAATTTAGGGATAAGATAGAGGTAAAATATTTAGTTAAAGAGCTTAAGTCCATCAAGAAAAGGGAAAACGAAAAAATTGAGGATTTTAATCAAATATTTAATGGTCTTCTTAAAGATATGATTGAGGATTACAAGCCACGTGACAAAATAGTTCTAGAGAAATATCTTAAAGCATTTAATGTTGACACTCAATTTGAGTTAGATGTGCCAAGCCTACTACTTTAGTTGTTGCTCAAGGTGTTGTTGAAGAATTACAAAAGGATAAGAAAGCTTTGGTTAAGTCAGAGGTTCCTGGAGGTTCCTGGTTCCAGGTAAATCTAAAGGAAAGGAAATTAAGGAGGTAAGCATGATCTGATTAAATAATTAACTCAAATGGTTAAGGAGATGAGAGTAGAGCGTGCTTGAGAATAAAATCCATGCATTCTAGGTTTAATCAAATGGAAAGAAGTCATACTCATCCTACAAATAATAGCAATGCCTGGCCAAAAAGGAATCATTCTTCTTAACAAAGGCCCTCTGATTCCTTTGAATTTGCAAATATGATGTTCCAATCCTTTTGCAGACCATGTCAAAGCTCCCATGATGAATAATCTTGTGTTATCACAAAGAATATCTTAAATAAGAAACCCAAACCAACAACGGAACATATAAATATGTTTGGAAGGGAATTCCACTTTCCTTTAGAAGATTGGATGGAAGTTATCGAGAATAGCCATGATGTTAAAACCCTTAACGTTGGTAATTTCGAGAAAAAAAGATAATTTTCTCTCAAGGATCAATGCGTACAAGAAAAATAATCTTCTAATATTCAACCTAGTTTTGACTTGGGAGAATGGATCAACACTGCAAAAATATCTGCGCCTATAAAAGAAATGATAAAGAGTCCAATTCAAGAGGCCAAAATCAAGGAAATTGTCAACCCTTCTCAAGGAAAAATGCCTAAAATAGAGCATCAGTCCCCCTGATCTTGTTTTCCATATAATAGTTCTAATAAAGTTGAAAAGGTCCCAGAAAAGATCACCCCTCCCAAGAACCCTATATAAGAGCATATTGTGATGCAATCTAGCATTAGGAATTATGTAGTGCTTTCTGATCCATTAATCTTATCAGATAGTAAAGAAGAATCACAGGAGTAGATATGTAACATGATTGGATGGTTCTCTTTCTAAGTCAGGAAAAGGGGCCGTAATTTTTTTAATCTCACCTTTGGGGCATGTATTTAAGTTTTCTTTCCAATTAGAGTTCGAAGAAACTAACAATATAGATGAGTATGAAGCCTTGTTAATGGGCCTTGAAATAAACAGAGACCTCAAAATAAAGTCATTAAGTTTGAAAGGCGAATATGATCTTATCATCAAGCATGTCAATGGTATATTCTCATGTAAAAGTGATAGACTTAAAAAGTACAGAAACACCGTATGGGATGCTATTGAATTATTTGATTCATTTGGTATGCAAATCATTCCTAGAGACGAAAATGGTCAAGTTGAGGATATTGTTGTGGCTGCTTATAGCTTCCAAATATCTGATAATATAATAAAACATAAGGCTAAGGTAGAATTCATTTTCAGACCATCAGTCTCCGATAATGTTGAACATTGGTAGGTATTTGATGATAAGAAAAAATTGTCTATTTTCTTAATCACTTGGATGAATTTGAAAATTTCCAAGCATGTTCTAAGGAAGAAGGGTTTGATTCTAAAGGTAAAGATGTGATAAATACCACTTTTGGAAATAGGGTGTCCATGGAAAAAAAATTTGATAGAAATGATGCCACCAAAAAGGTTTATGAAAGGAAGATGGATCCTGATGAATTTATTGAGGTGAACATTGGCTCTCTCGAGAATCCAAAAATGGTTAAAATTGGTAAAGGGACTTCTATGGAAGAGAAAGAAAAATTGGCTTATTTTCTTATTGAGTATCATGATGTCTTGGCCTTCTCCTACGATGAGCTCAAAGATTACTTAAAATATGTTATTGAACATATGATTCCTTTGAAAGATGGAGATGCTAAACCATTTAAGCAGAAACTCAGGATAATCAATCCTAATTTGGCCCCTCTAGTTCAGAAGTAATTTTAGAAAATGCTTGTTTCAGGTATCATTATGCAAACTCGACATTCTTCCTAGTGCTCGAATTTGGTGATTGTTAAAAAGGAGAATGGTGCTATCAGGTTGTGCATTGATTTCCAATATCTTAACTTGGCTTGCAAAAAGGAAAATTATCCTTTGCCTAATATGGAAAATATGCTTCAAAGGATAACATGATTTGGTATGATGTCATTATTGGATGGATCTTCTTGCTACAATCAGGTCTAGGTTAAGGAATAATATCATCATAAGGCTACCTGCACCAAACCTTGGGGTACTTTTTAATATTTCAGAATGCCTTTTGGGTCGACAAATGTAGGGGTTACTTTCCAAAGGGCTATGGATTATGCTTTCAAGGAATTAATTGCAAAAGTCATTGAAATTTACCCCGATGATCTCATTTTTTTATGAAAAGATAGTAAGGACCATATAAACCTTCTTAAGCAGGTTTTTTACAAATGTCGGGAGTTTGGCCAAGACTGTGTTTGGGGTAACCAAAGGGAAGTTATTGGTACACATCATTTCTAAAGATGGTATCAAGATTGACCCTGAAAAGGTTGAAGTTATTCAACATATCCCCTTGCCGTATAATCTGAAGTCCCTTCAGTGTTTCCTAGGAAAAATGAACTTTCTAAGGAGATTCATTTCAAACTATGCGGAAATTTCTAAATCTATCCAATCTTTGATGACAAAGGATGAAAAGTTTGCTTGGAAAGATGAAAGTAAAAATGGATTTTAGGATATTAAAGATATTATAGCTAAATATCCTGCCTTAGTCAACATGGATTATTTAAATGAATTTACGATTTTTTCATTTTCATTCAAAGATACTATAGCATGTGTCCTATTATATAAAAAAAAAGAGGGTCATGAGCATACAAGAGCCTTCGTGAGAAAATCCTTGTAGAATTCAAAGTTGAAGTACATAATTATGGAAAAACAAGTGTAAGAATTGGTCAAGTCCCTTAAGCATTTCAGAACCTATGTGGGTTATTCCATCAACGAAATATTGACTCAAACCAACTGCTTAGGAACTTGTGCTAGATGGGTAACTAAAATTAAAGAATATGATCTTGAGATTAGACCAATCAAACTTGTCAAAGGTAAAGGATTAACTCATATGTTAACAAAAAATATTGAGAAATCTTTAGAGATTGTTTTGCAAAATGAAGTGGTTGAGCCTTTTATCTCCCCTGAGTTTCAAAAATTGGAAAGTATTGAATGGTATAGGGACATTATTTATTATTTGACAAATATGACATGTCCTGATCACTTTGTAGCTCACAAAATGAGGGTGCTCAGATTAAAGGCATATGAATATTGTATTCTAAAATATGGAATTGGATGGATAAATCGAAATAGGATAATGCTCTAGTGCATTAATGAGGATGAACCTAAGAATATTATCGGTGAGTTCCATGCAGGATTCTGTGGAGGCCATTTTGCAACAAAGACCATGACCCACAAGATTTTGCATGTTGGATATTATTTACCATCCATTTTCTCAGATGTGCATAAATTTGTCAAAAAACGCTAGGAGTTCCATCTTTTCACTGGAAAGCATAAATTAGTAGTGTTGCCTCTTAAATCGGTTGTAGAAAAAGCCCCTTTTCAGCAATGGGGGTTGGATTTCATTGGAAAATTTAGCCAGAATTATAGTAATGGATATTCATGGATTTGACTCCAACAGATTACTTCACAAAGTGGGTTGAGGCCATTCTAACAAAGCACACCATGGAGAGGGTTTTCATGGATTTCCTTGAAAATCAAATTATCACTCGCTTTGGTGTTGCTACCAAAATTACGACTGACAATGCCAAAGCCTTCAACTCTTCTGAATTTTCTTCTTTCTACTTCAAGTACAGGATTTTCGTATCTCATTCTTCAAATTATTATCCCCAAGGAAATGTAATTTCTAAATCAAGTAACAAATATATGAGAATCTTCACTAAAAAAAAATTGGGGATAATAAATGATCTTCGAACAATAAGGTCAAATATGCATTATGGGAAGATAGGATCACAAAGAAAAGATATACTGGGAAAAGTCCTTTTGAACTTGTCTATGGTTTGGATGTAACTTTACCAGTCCATCTCAAGCTTCCAGCTTATCAACTTCTACAACAGTTTACATATGATAAGGATGCAGTGCAAAGAAGAATTGATCAAATTATGGAACCTAATGAGGCTCACAAAAATGCTTTTGATAATTTATGTCAGGGACAGGGCATAACAAAGGAAAATTTTGACAAATTGTACTAGAATAGGTCTCTACTTATTGGAGACATGGTGTTATTATGGGATTGTAGAAATGAGAAACCTAAAAATCACATAAAATTCGATAGTCTATGGCTTGGTCTGTATATTATCGGAGGAATCTCTCGAACAAATTATTCCTATCTGAGTAATTTGGGAGGTGATCCTATAGAGTTGCCAGCAAATGGGAAAGTGATTAAACTATACTATAGAGATGAAATTTGTGCCATGGAGCATCTTTTGTATAGTATCTCTAACCCTACTCCTTTTCAATCATGTCATTAGTTGTTTCTATTTTATGCACTTGAAGTTATATGTTTTTTCATTTTAGTTTGTTAAAGTATATTTTTCTATTCTAGTAGATACTATATGTATGTACAATGATTTTGATTTTGAATGGATATCTATTTGATGGACTTATGTTTTCTTGGATACAAGATTCTGGATTCTCACATTGCTGCATTTAAGCAATGTATCCCCATATCGAGCGAGATGTTGCACCCATTTTTTCAACATTCAAAGGAAGCAGGATCCATAAGCTTGAAGAAATTTTTTCAAAGTTCAAAATCATCAACCAACAATCTTTCATGTCATTGCAAACCCATTCTGCAAATTTATAATGTAAATGATGCTAGTACAACCATTTAATTATGTAACAACCTAGGTAAGCCTATGATTTTGGCGATGAATTTCATCCTATGAGGTTTTTCGTCTCACTGATTATCTGTGTTTCTAAACATAGATGATCAACAGAGTTTTTCCCTCCAACCTCAACCCCAAAGCTAAGGTGGAACTTTTATCATCAAAGTCTTAGGCGAGCCCTAGTGTTTTAGTCAAGTCTATTGTAAAAGTGATTTGGGAATAATTTAAGCTAATTAACTAAATTATTTTATTACAAATCACTTGGTCTACTAGATCATATTGTGTCGCAGAATTGGGTAAATATTATGAGGGACTATAACAAATGGGTATTGCCCTTTCTAGGGTTGAATTTGTAAAATCTTATGTAAAAAATATTTTTCGTGTATGGTCCCTCATACTTAGACACCATGGCTAAAATATTTGAGGGTGGAAAATGATTAATCCCCTTTCTCAAAATTAATTAATTTAGAGTCAAAATTAATTAATTTAGAGTCAAAATTAAAATGTTAGAGAAATTAATCTCTCCAAGTGGAAAAAATCGTGGTTCTAAAAGAAGTTAATTTTTGGTGGCCCCCCACCAAGGGAATATTGGAAATTTCCAGAAAATTTGGACCCTTGGACTTTGGTGATAGAGTCAAAGTCAATTTTTTGAGGAAATTATTTCAAAATAATTATTTTTGAACTAATAAAAAATGGCTTTAATCGAAAATTCGATAAATTGCTCAAAAAATAAGTATTTTAGATGGAAAATATTAAAAGTTGATCGAGGATTTATCAACGGTCAAGATTATTTTGATGGGGGTCAAGCCAACTAACCGTTATTTTCCACTTGGAGGAATTTCTCTATAAATAGAAGACATTTTACTTCTATTGTCCATCTTTGGTCAAACGTAATTTTGTAAACGTTGTTGTGAAGCCAGTGTTCTGCTGGGAACGCTTGAATCTCATAACAAAATACTTTGGGGTATAGTTCATGGTGTCTTTGTCTCATTTATCGGTGGTATGTGTTGGGCATGTGCTTTCTTATATTGTGCTTCAATATGATATGAATTGTTATTTCATTTGTAGATGATAGGAACATTCTATTGGTAAGTTTTAGTCTTATCTTAGGTGATTTGATTCATTGTATGATATAACAAATTTTCTTAAGAAATATATGTAGAGTTTGCATGTTCCCCAACCCTTGGGCTCCAAGTTCACAAACTATGGGCATACGCTAACCTTGTTTGGATCTCAGATATTTTATGTGATTTTCTTACTTCGCTAAGGTTGTAGTTGATATCTATCTTTTGAAATACATCTACCCATTATCAAATTTCATAAAAATTTCATTCTCCAATTATTTTTTTCAAACATTGTATATTTGTATATTTTGTAAAATATTTTTTTGTAGAATAATTTTTTCTAATCCTTGTTTGGTAGTTGGGGTTTGGGGTTTTGTGAATTTTTATATATATTTGGGGTTTTGGGCATTTTATTTTCATTTATGCAGGTGGTATTCAAGAAGATTTGTTGGGTTAGAGCTAGATCTAGGCATGTGAGGGTAAAATGTAGTCTCTGGAATTTTTGAAGGGCCAATTGAAGGTTTTGTAGTGAAACTAAAGATCTGAAACAAATTCAAATTTTGGCGGAGGGTTTGAAATTTTTTGGGCCTCTAGGCCTAGTGTCCTCTTCTACCCTAGTTGTATAGGCCTCCCTTTCCTAGCTGCAACTCCCTTTTTCCCTCTAGCCCTAGGCTGCAAGCCTATTTTGGCCTTTGTGGCCTTAGCGTGGCCCTTTTAGGGGTTGTTGTCACCCTTTTTAGGCCTTCCAGGCATAGCTATAGGCATAAGGGCCTCGACCTGCCCTCCTAGCCCCCACCGTGGGAGTTTTTGGCCTTTAGAGGTCTGACCATAAGGCATAAGCCCCTTGGCATCCCTCTGTATTCCCTCTATCAAGCTCCCTCAACCCTCTCTCCTCCCTTCTTCTCCTATGTTAGTCTTCCTCTGCCCATTTATCCCCTTTGTCTACCTTGGCATGGCCTCTCCAAAGCCTCTCACCCTTTCAAAAACCCTTGTGGGCTCTCCTTACCTCAACGAGGGCCATAATTGGCCTCTCCTGCTCTAGTTGCAGGCCTACTAGCCCTTTGTAGCCCTAACACAGATCCATCAAGCCTTATTTCCTCCCTTTTATCCCTTCTCCACCTCAACTCTAGCCCTCTAGGGCCTAGCGTTGCCCCTTTTTTACCCTCATTTTCCCTAATTTCATATTTGCGGTAAGAATTTGATTTATGGACTGATATTGGTGTGTTTTGCAGAGGTATTTGGCAGATTTTTTGGTATTTGCAGGTGTTCCAGAATTGGAAAATTTTGGGCAAGGTGGGAAAGCTTCTTCTAGGCCGAGGGCCATTGGTTTGTTATCTCGAAACTCTTTACTCATATTTGTTTTTATATAACAGTCCCATCTCCTCTTAATAATGGTGAAAATTTCCATTTTAGTGCCATAATAATATTCCATAAGTTGCCTAATATATTAAGGAATTTATTGCATTTATTGGGAATTCATCATTTGGCATAGATCTAATTGTTTTGGTGATTTTCATATCTGCAGAGTAAGTCTGATATAATAGTGGAAAAGTGCAGCATAAGAAGGTTAATACATCTAAATTATTGTGTTGGCAAAGTAATTTGACACTTGGGTTTCTATTTCTCATATTTAACACACATATGCATCTCATTTGACACCTAAAGGAGCTATAAAACTTAAGTAATCTTACTGTTGTCCTATTGTTCATTGAATATCATAAGTGACATAATCATCTTATCACTATTTTCATTGAAAGGAAGTGATAAGCTTAGTGTCTCTTGGAATTTGGTTCATTGTTTCCACAAGTAATTTACTGTTGTCATAAATTTCCCTTTCTTGGATAACATTGCTCACATTCTAATATTTCATTATGGAGGAAATGTGTTTCATTCTTTAAAGTTCTCTTATTGTCTAGCATTGGTAAGATTGGATAAGAACACTGACATTTTCTTGTCTCTTGTAATATCATAATCTCTAAGGGTCATTAACTTTGCACTAAGCTCACTCACAAGGCACTTGAAACACTAAGCTCTAATCTCATAATTTTGTTGAATGGTTTAAGTTACTTTGGGAATTGAGGTCTAATTAGCATTGAAGTGTCTTATTTTAATTGTGTTTAAATAATATCATTAGAATTTTATTTTCTTGGTCCATTGAGAATCTAATAATCATTGTTTAAGTGCTCTTAACTCAAGGATTGGTGAAGTCTAATTACAAATCTCTTATAATTGTCTAATTGTTGAGAAATATTGGCTAAGAACATCTACAATCTTATTGTCTTATTGGATAATTATTCTAAGTGGATAAGTGATCTTGTTCTCTTTTGACATCATTGGTTTATGATATTTTTGGTATATTGGCAATATTTATTTTAGAGCATACATCTTGTCATTATCAAACAAATTGTATCATGGGCATTTTTATATCTTGTTGGCACTGTTGAATTTAAGCACTTGTCTTGTGGTCGAGATTACCTTTTATAAGAATTGTTAAGTAATCAATATCTTAACTTGAAGAAAATCATAACTAAGTACTTAAAGAAACATTTAAGTAATATCACATTAAGATTCACCCATTCACCTTTCATTTTAGCTCAATACTAGTCTTTCATCTTAATTAACCTACCTCCAAGCATAAGCTTGGTTGATAGACAATAAGACCACCTATCTCAAATTATCTTGAGGGACTTAGCACCTCTTTAGTGGTTAACACAATGACCTTGTAGTCATTAGAGCCACAATCTCTACAGTGCTAGAGGAATTGGATGGTTAGAACACTTGGGGAGGTCATATCATTAATCAAGCCCCTGCTTGCTTCCCGTTGGCTTCTATCCCACAACCTACTCTAGAGACTAGTTCCAAAATAGTTAAGGGGAAGGTACATTTAGAATAGGAATCTAACTTAAAATCAACCAAGATTTTTCATTTCACCTAGCTTGTGGGATTTTCACTTCATCTAGGATACTCAAGCATCCAAGCAATGATTGTTCATCTGGTTACTTTGCATTTAATTGGTAATAAGTAAGAAGTTGACTCTATAAGGCATTGGTCTCACATTTAAATATAATATGATATTTAAGTCTTGTTAAATTTAACCAAGTAGCTAGGACATTCAATCATGTTTCCCAGACCTATTGATTGCCAACAAGTCTTTCATCCTTACATTTCATAGGGATTACCCCCCACGGCTTGTTGTTGTGAGACAACTAGAATGGAGAGGTCAGGGATCAAGGTGGCAACCCCTAACCTAAGTTGTTGCCGCATCGTGCTTGTACAATCTAAGTGACAACAAGATTCCACTATGCAAGAAAAGATATTGGTCAAAAATCCCACACGCAAGACTCTAGTGGACAACTCTTCACAATAATTCCAAGGAATTTTGTGAGAGCTATGATGTATGTTAGTTGGTTTTGAAACCATTCAGGAGGTATGAAATTCCATTATTTCCACAAGTGACATTCCAATAATTTAAAAATGGGTAGTAGACTTCATTAAACCTATCAACCCGTCAACAAAGATATCATGGGCTTGATATAATAACTGCGACATACCATCTTACTAGGTGGGATGAAGCAAAACCTGTTAAAGTCTACAATGCAGAAACAACAATGCAGTTTTTGTTTAAGAATGTGATTATAAGATTTTGATGTCCCAAAATTCTTATGAGTTATCAAGGCACCCACTTCTTAAATAAGACAATTACTTCCTTGACAGAAGAATTTCAATTTTACCATTAAAAAATCACACCCTACCATCCTCAAGCTAATATCACTATTTAAGCCTTCAACAAGATCCTAGAAAATACTCTGAAAAAGTATGCAATGTAAATCATGGTGAATAATATCTAAGAATTACAATAATTCTATGGGCTTATCATACCACATGTAAGAAACGGACAATGTAAACACCTTTCAAACTAATATATGGATAGGAAGCAATGATACTTATGGAATTTATATTTCCAAATATGCACATTGATGCATTGCCACACTTGAATGATTCTAACGTAGGGGAAAAGATATTGTCAAAGATATTGCAATAAGAAGAAAACTACATGATAGAAAATTTTCATCAAAATGTCTAGAAAACGGATGAGAAAGCTTGGCATGATAGATGTACAAAACATAAGAAATTCTAGCCAAGTGAATGGGTTCTACTGTATGACAAAAAATTCTTGAAGCATCTAGGAAAGTTCCAAATGAATTGGTTAGTGGAATATATGATCAAGTATCTGATAGAAGTAGGGGTTGTTCAATTGGAGAAACTATATGAGCCAATAGAAGGTTTTTTCAATGGAAGTTGATTGAAACTCTATAGGAGTAGTTGACCTTCCACACAGTGCTAAAAATATATGTGTTTGTGTGTGTGTTCTTCAAGACTGAAAAGAGGACCACATAGAAAATGGGGAGGCTTCCAGAAGGAAGAGCATCATGCACAGGATCAATTCGCATATTATACATAATTTATAATTATGTAGGTTAGATAAAAAGTATGCAATTTATAGGCATTAACACTATGGAAAATAGTAGGAATGGAAAGGTGGAAAGTGACAGAAAAATCACCATTGGCCATGTAGGTTGGACAACTTGGATGCATAAAGGCTGAAAAGATACTTAATTAATGTTATAATGGATGAAATTTAATTACAAAATCCCTCCAGGTCAAAGGATCTTGCAAGAATGGTTGTTGACAAGACATCCAACTACTCGAGTTTGTGCACCAATGCAATATCCACCTAGAGAATTAAATACGGAGAAATATGAGATCGCATATGATAAATTTTGGAGTTATGGTGCCTAGATAATTTTGTATTATGGAAGAAAGATATAAGTTTCTTCCACTTAGTTGTTTTAATTTATTATGTTTAAAGCATTTGAAGAGCAGAGTGAGAATTGAGAGAGTCGAGATAGTAAAGAATAGGAGTTTTAAGTCACCAATCCAAACACTAGTCAATATGATATCCACTAGGGGAGCAGAATTCACACCTAAAAATAAGGCTAAAGCAAAGAAAACATGGGGATCATAAGCACCTCCACCCCCTGAGTAGCCTACAATAGCGGGCCAAAACCCAGCGCCAATATCAGGTCTGTCTGGTTCACTACAGGGACAGTTTCCATAGGTGTATATACCACCCAGAAAGCCTAGAACATCATCGATCCATTTGAAGGACCCAAAGTACCTTATGGTTATACCCTTGATCCTTCCTATAGTTCTCAAACATTGTAACATGCTTGGTGCAATGGAGAACTTGAAATATTCAGATCATGACATCACAGACATCAAAAAATTCCTAAATTAGGCACTAGATAAGTACTTGCAGCATGTCACAGTCTTGTGTGATCCAATCATCATACTAGAAATATAGGATTGGCCATGTGACCTAGAAAAATCAGGTACTTTAAACTTACTAAAAAATTTTCATTTTCACTAGAGCACTGAAATCAAGGTATGTGCAAATATTTGTAGAATTGTGTCCACGGATATTTTCTCTGACTGGACCAACCAGTTTCAATTGAAACAAATTTAATTGCAAGGATCATAGGGCTACCAATGGTGGGTGAAGACCCAGAACCCTTCTTTGCATAAAAGAGTAGGGAGAAATTCCTAGCTAAAGAAGTTAAGGAGAACTATGGCACACACAGAGGTGTGCACAGTTTTGATATCCCCAACATTAATGACAACCTAGTTAGATTTTCTACCTAGGTCATGGCATGCAAACTACTATACAAATGAAAAACATATTTTGTGCCAAAAAGAGTAAAGGAAGTAGCAATAAAGTTCACAATAGGGGTCTATATGAACTGAGTCACGTTCCTCTTAAACTAGTTTCACTGGATTATCAACTCATAGCAAGTTTCCTATACAAGTTAGGCATAGATGGGATACTTCGTCATTATGTTTTTTAGCATGAAAGGCCTTTGATACTATCATAAGCACATGAAGGAGTTGCAGGATCCCACTATGCAGGAAAATATTTTGAACAAAAGATCTTTTGCATAAGACTTTTGTGCCCAACTCTTCACAGGGATGGCAAGGAATTCTGTCAGAGTTGCGATGTATGTCAACGGGTTGGGAAACCATCCATGAGCGATGAAATTACATTATTTCCATATGTTACATTACAGTAATTTGATAAATGGGTAGTGGACTTAATTGGACCTATCAAACTGTCAACAAAGAGATCATGGGCTCGGTATATAATAATTGTGACACACTATCTTACTAGGTGGGCTGAAGCAAAACCTGTCAAAGATTGCAGTGCAAAAACAATGTGATTTATGTTTGATAATGTGGTTACATGGTTTGGATGTCCCAAAATACTTATGAGTGATCAAGGAACCCACTTCTTAAATAATACAATTACTTCCTTGACAAAAGAATTTCAATTTTACCATCAGAAAAGCAAACCCTATCATCCTCAGGCTAATGACACTATTAAAGCCTTCAAAAAAACCCTATAAAATACTCTAATGAAAGTATGCAATGTAAATTGTAATGACTAGGATCTAAGAATTACATTATTTCTATGGGCTTACAGGACCACATGTAACAAAATTGACATGGAAGACACATTCCAAACTAGTATATGGACAAGAATTCATGATTCCTATGGAATTTATAGTTTCAAGTCTACAAAGGGTTGCATTGGAAACTATTGTGGCACAATAGAAAAGATATTTTCAAATATTTTCCAATTATAATAATAATGTGCAATAAAAATATTTCACCAAACTATCCAAAAAGCGCACAAGAAAGATTGTCATCATAGATGTACAAAACAGAATAAATTTCATCCATATGGTGGGGATTTGTTGTATGAAAACAAATTCTTGAAGCATCTAGGAAAGTTTCAAATGCATTGGTTAGGCCCAAATATGATCAAGTACGTGATAGAAGTAGGGGTTATTTAGTTGGAATAACTAAATTAGCGAATAACATGTTTTTTCAATGGAAGTTGTTTGAAACTCTATAGGAGCAGGTAGTATTCCACATTGTACTAAAAAAAATGTGTGTGTTTGTGTGTGTCTATTTTTCTATACTGAAAAGAGGACCGGATAGAACATGGGGAGGTTTTTAAAAGGAAGAGCATCATGCACAAGAATAGGTGTCATAGTCTCCATAATTTATAACTCTGCAAGTTCGACAAAAAGTAAACAATTGTTAAGCATTAGCACTATGGAAAAAAATGGAAACGAAAAGGGGGGGACACGTCAGAAAAAATCATCATTTCTCATGTAGTTTAGACATATTGGTTGTATGAATAATTAAAAGCTTCTTCATTAATGATAGAATGGATGAACTTTAATGACAAAATCCTTCCAATCAACGGATCTGGAAAAAATAGTTGTTGAACGGACGTATACCTGTTGAAGTTCATGCACTAATGTAATATCCACCTAGAGAATTAAATATGAAGGAATATCATATCACGTCTGATATATTTTGGAGTTATGGTGCCTAAAGAACTATGCAATATGGAAGAGAGGGACAATTTTCTTCCACTTAGTTGTATTAATGTATTTAGTTTAAATCTTTTGAAGGGCAGAGTGAGAATTGAGAGAGTCAAGCTAGTAAAGAGTAGGCGTTTTAGGCCATCAATCCAAAATCTAGCTAATATGATAGCCACTAGGGGAGGAGAATATACACCTACAAATAAGGCCAAAACAAAGACAACTGGGGGATCATAAGCACCTTCACCCCCAGCACATCCCACAACAGCAGGTGAAACCCTAATTCCAACACCGGGTCTCTCTAGTTCACTGTGGGGTCAATTTCCACGGGTGTATGTGCCACCGAGAAAGTCAAAGCAACACTAATTAATATGAAGGAACCAAACAAACTGATGGTGATTCCTATGATCCTACATGGATTTTTCAAATAGGGAACATGATCAACATAGTGGAGAACCTAAAATATTCTTACCATGACATCACAGACACCAAGTAATTATTGAATTTGGCACTGGAGAAGTACTTGTAGCACATCACAATCCCTAATGATCTAGTAATCACAGTAGGACCATGAGAATGGGTGTGCAGCCTAACTCAGTCAGGTATTTTCAACTTACTCAAAATTATACATTTTCACCAAAGCATCGAAATCAATGTATGTGTCAAAAATTTGTTGAGTTGTGTCCATGGAGATTTCCTCCAGCTGGACCAACCAGTTTCATTTGACACAAATTTAATTGCAAGGATCACAGGGATACCAATGGTGGGTGAAGACCCAGAACCATTCGTTGTAGACAAGAGTAGGGATAAATCCCAACCTAAAGAGTTTAAGGAGAACTATTTCACCCATAGAGAGATGTGCATGGTTTTCATATCCCCGGAATTAATGATGACATAGATAGATTTTCCATCCAAGTCATGGCACACAAAATATTATGCAAATGTTGAAAATATTAGGTATCAACAAGATAAATTACAATAGTGGTAAAGTGCACAACGGGGGTCCATATGAACTATGCCACATTCCTCTTAAACTAGTTTCAGTGGATTATCAACTCGTAGCAAGTTTCCTATACAAGTTCTAGGGGTAGATGGGATACTTCGTCATTGTGTTTTGGAGCATGAAAGGCCTTTGATACTATCAGAGGCACATGAAGGAGTTGTAAGAGGCCGTTATACAGGAAAAGCTATTTTGCATGACTTTAGTGGCATACTCTTCACATGGATGCTAAGAAATTATGTCATAGTTGTGATGTATGTTAGCGAGTTAGGAAACCATCCAGAAGGGATGAATTTATGCCTTTTGTTTCTGATGGTGCTAAAGCAGTGTCAGTATGTCCCTTGGTTTCTAGTATTAATTTTTTTCACCTCATGTCCTTGGTAGGGAATTAGTGTCACCTTCTACCCTCCTAAACATAAAACTCTAAGATGTACATTGTAGGATTATAACCTATTTTGGTAGTGATGTTACCATTCTCACATCTTTCGCATCATTCAAATAACTGGAACATGAAGACACCTATATGGTTAAATATAAGTATATATTTCTAACTATTATTCCTTGATTTTTATGAATTCACTTATGCTTGCTTCTTAACACAATTCCTATATTTTTCTTTAAGCATGGAACCCCCTCTTATGGATTCAACTTGTTTTGGCCAAGGACCCTTTGGGATGACTCTATGATTGTTCAAGTGGTGTCACATTTCATAAGGAAATTTCATAGGTGGTAGTACACATATCCCAAGGCATTGGTCACATTATTCGAGGCATATTTGGGCGACGTTTGCATGCATGGGCATCCTCCTTACATGTCAGGTGCTCAACAAGTGTCAATACATCCCCTACATTAGATAAACAGGAAGGTCTATTAAGCTGAGAATCGGTGAGCATGATGCTGACATTAGATATAATCGCTCCCGCACATCAGCCCTTGTCAAGCATGCAGAGAAATCAAAGCAGCATGTCTGCATTGAAGAATCCAAATTCATTGCTAAGGTGGATCATTTCCACCACAGGAAACTCAAAGAAGCAATTGAAATTGAGAGGAATGCCAAAAACCTTAATAGGGATGAGGGCTGGAAATTGAGTAAAAGTTGGATTCCTGCTCTCTCCTCTTGACTCTTCCTCCTTTCCTCTCCTTTCTCCTCTTAGTTCCTTCTAGTTTCCCCCCTGCTTTTTTCCTCCCTCAGGGCCTTTTTCCCCCTTTAACTTTATATTGGTGAGCTTAACTAATCCTAATTCTTACCTCGTAATCCTATAGATTTATCTTAGGAATATTGGTTCTCCTCTAAATTTTTTAATCTTAATTAGTCCAATTAATAATCCTGTTTTCTAGTAAACCTTTAGTTTCATCTAAGGTAGATAGGTTTTCATCTAATAATTTTGATATCAAATTATAATTATATTAAAATATTTTATTCCAAAATTATTCCAAGCATTATGCCTTTAACCTAATTTAAATTAAATTAATTTCATTATACCTCATAAACATCATGAATTATTATTTACTAATAATATGGGTAGATAATTAATTTATGTTACCATAACTAATTATTTACAAATAATATTACTATTAGTGAATAATCTATTAAACATTTGATCACTACATAACAGCTAGTATCACTCCAAATATGAGACCATTAGATTATTCAAATCCTAACAAACAATTAATTATTCAAGATAATGTAGAATTTGATATTATTTAATAATAAAATTTTAATAAATAATAAATACTTAACTACTATATAACAACTAATTTCTAACTAAATTATTAAACAATTCAACTAATTAACAACTATTTTTCAACTAATTAATGGCTACTTTTCAAACGGCTAACTCTGGGCAATGATACATCCCTGCTATTTATTCACTCTGATCGATCGATTTCTCACCTTGTCCTGAGGATGAACCACATTAGTTGGTTCGAAACGTCGACCAAATCCTAACGATGTGATTAATCCAAAGGACTGATATCTACATTATGGATCACAAAAGTATTAGATCTAACAAGTGTCAATGCGTCCCTTAATTTTTTGTCTTGATATTTTTCACCTCCTTTCCTTACTAAGTAGTTGAAGTCACCTTCTCTCCTGGAAGTAAAACACAGTCATTACAAGATTGTATCTAATTTTGGTATTGAGATTACCATGTTCACATATTTCACATCCTTCAACAAGCTCCAACATCAAGACATTTGTTTTGTTCAATGAATTATAATTATCATAATTATAACTATTCTTCCTTGTATTTTTGCATTTCATTTATGCTTCTTTCTTAACACTACTCTTATCTAGCTTGTTAAGCATGGACCCTATTTTATGTATTCGACATGTTTTGGCTTGGGACAATGGGAGATGATTCTATGATTGTTCACATGGCATCACATTTCATGGGGAAATTTCATAGTTGACATGGTAGTACGAATATGCAATGAAATTGGTCACATCATTCAAGACCCATTTAGGAAAAAATTTCATGCATGAGCATCCTCTTGACATTCCATGTTGAATATCCTTGAACGACCTTCTATTTCATCATCTTTCTAGATATTTTTAATTGGAATAGAGCTTCAAACCCTTCGCAAACACATCTACTTGCTATTGACGAACATGTGGCTTCATTGTTTGTGACTTGGAGAGGGTCATTTTGTTGGAGAAAATGTAACTAGGTTCAGTCTTCATAAATGTAATTTTGATATTTGTACTTATTCAAGAAAAGAGAAATTATTTTTGTATTATTTGTCAATGAGATTCTTGCTCATTGAAAATAGGTTAAGCACATTTTGAAGTGCTTCTAGACAGTCAAAGTCAAAATATAATTATGAAAAGACCCTTTGAGGGCATGTTACATCATGTAAGTCATCATACAAGGTCAAGGAAATAACTCCAAGCATGGTCAAATCCTCTCCTAGCACCAACGAAGTCTACAAGCAACAAAAATGATGAATAAATGTGAAATATAATGCAACTATCAAGTCGGCCTAGAAGACAGTCAAGTCAGCCTAATGGGCAGTCATGTCGACTTGAGAGAGGAGGGTCAGACCTATATTTATAGAGGTTGTCCACTCCTCATTTGGACACACTTACACTCTGAAATCTACATACAAGAGAAGGATAAAAGAGACAAAAGACAAGGGAAAAAGAAGTTTGTTAGGGAAATGAAGATAGGAGGAAGGACAGCGAAGGTACAGGTATGTTTTCTAGGGCATCAACATCCACATGTGCGAAGAGATAGGGTATATTTTGGGCTAGTAATTAGGCCTAAAAGGGCCTCATACTCCAGCGTTGAAGGCAGCCCTACAAACAAAGAAGAAAAGATTGTCTTTAGGGCATACACATAGTCACACGTGTGAAGGAGTGAGGGTTGCATGCAACTAAAATAGCAGTAAGGTGCAGGTCCTTATATCTCCATGTTTTTGGGAGAAATCTATTAATAGAAGGTCTCTCTCTCCAGTGAAGAAGAAAGGAAAAGAAGACGAGGAAAAGGAGGACTATTCCAAGGTTCTTTTCACACGTGTAGCAAGCAAACTTCACAAGTTTGATAGCAGTCAAGGGAAGAAGCATGAGAAGTCTCACTTGAATGTACTTTAAGGTCTACAAGATATCTCAAAGGAAGCAAAGAGGGTCCTCCTTATAGTGAAGTAAAGGATCCCTAAGATTCTAGGGTTTCCTAACCTAGGAGACAAAGTGCTAGAAGACAAAGTGTCGGAAGAAGTACCTAAAGTGTCAGTGTAGAAAGAGGAAGGATTTGACTCATGCTTGGAGTAGATCTTATTCAAGGGTCTAGGGTTTGTCATTTTTTCAAATAAGAAGCTTCAATAAGAGAAATCTTACAAAGGGTTTCCCTCTCAAGAGTGGAGAGGTTCTATCCCTGGCAGAGAACCAAATTTTGTGTTCTTGTTATTTTGTTTTGGTCACAGTTTAATGAAGCACACAAATATACACTAATAAGAAGAAGAAGAAGTATAATCTAACTAAAAAAAGGTAAAAAGACTTCATAAATTTTTATCAAGTCTCAGAGAATCATCGCAACACTACTTTTCCCTAGATTCTTCAACATGGTATCAAATGGTATGTGACACATCAAGGAAAGGGAAACTCAAGAACACTCATCAAAAGAAGCATCTACAAAGTTAAAGCATCAAACATAGAAGTCTCAACCACTTCAAGAGCAAGAAGGGTCTACAATCCATCATTCATCAAGGAGGGCTACAAATCTAGAAGGAGAGCCTTATATAAAGGCACCTACAAAGAAGGGCAGATCTACATCAAGCTACAAGTCTTCAAGCGCATCTCATCAACAATCAAATCCACTTGGAGAAGACAACATGAAGGACATCAAGATCTAGGGAAGACACGCCATCAAGCTTTCAAGGAGGAAGCAAATTCATCAAATCTCAAAATATATCAAGTAAGTGCATATCCCCTTCTGAATATACATCAATTTATTTTTGCAAGCAAATCAATAAGTTGGTACGCAACAATAACTTTCTTGCATGGAAGAAGAGGATTGATCTACTTCTCAAGGAGAATGAGCTCCTAGAATATGTCAAGGGGAACATCATTGTCCCTGCTAAGGAACAGACTCAAGCCTTAGCTAATTACAATAAGGATGAGACAAGAGCTCAAGGGATTCTAATAGAATCAATCAAGGACTCTCTTATTCCCTATGTTTCCAAGTTTGAGACATCAAAAGAAATTTATGATAAGCTAGTAGAGCTATTCGCAATATCCACCACTGGAGAATTATTATCTCTAAGGAATGAATTATACAAGATGAAGATAACAAGGGAAGTAATATTTCCCTACTTCATGAAAATCTCTGAGATGAGAGATCAATTTCAAGAGCTTGGGGAAGTCATGTATGACAGAGAGATGACAATTGTTGTACTCAATTCTCTACCTGAGGAGTGGGGAAACTTCACATCAAGCATTTATGCCAAGAAGGAATCAACCACTCTCAGTGATATGTGGTCTCTATGCAGAACAAAGGAGACTAGACTTAAGGTGAAAGAAGATATGGGATCAAAGGAGCAAGAATTTGCTACCATGGCCAAAAGAAAGGGTAAATTTGGCAAGTTTTGTCCACGAAGAACAAACAACAAAGACATGTCCAAGATTCAATGTTTTGGATGGCAAGAATATGGACACTACAAAAGGAATTGTCCCAAGCTTCAGAAGGACAACCACAACAAGAGAAAGAGAGAAGAAGCTCATATAAATAAAGAGGTGGACAAGGAAGGAAAGAAGCAAAAGAAGGAAGATCCTCCGGATCTCTACTATGACTAATTAAAATTCTTTCCTTCTAGACTTCTTTCAAAGTTTTGAGTAGAACAGGATCATGTAGGAATAAATTAAATTGAATGGCTAGAATTGCCCTCTATAATCTAGCAGCACGATGTACATGGAGTTCTAGGCACTCATGTAGATGTAGCATCTATGAGAAGAATGAAAATGCATAAGTAGGAATATCTTCTAGAATATAGCTCAAAGATGTTCGTGTAGAAGGAGCATACCTAGAATAGGACCTCATATATGATGGAAGAAAACTTTATCATGATAAGAATCTTAGAAGACCTAAATCATCAAAGGTAGGAAACATTTGCAAGGTGGGGATATTTAAAAATCATATGATGGAATATTCAAGAGAAGGTTCATGAACCAAGGCGGATGTCTCATTGGGAATCCCACTCATGGGATTCAAGAAAAGGGATGATATGCAGGCAAGCTAAGATGAATCAAGAAGGGCTACACCAAAGAATGATCCAAGGAGGATCAATTTTTATATTATTGAGTCATGGGTATAGTTCTATAACATGATCAAGCATGAAAGGATCTATTTCACCAAGAACATGATCGAAGGCATGTACCACGATGCAATGATGGTAAAAAAAAAAACATTCTCACATAAGGAGCATAAGATTGCTAACTAAGAAGCAAGAAGAAATGCTAACAAGTCCAGAAAGCAAGGGATGAAGGAATGATTCCACAAGAAGCATTAGGTGGTTGACCAACCTATCTGAGAAGAAGCAAATGAAGAAAGGGATTGAACATGTGAAGAACACCAGGACCACTGAGAATCACTATCTGACAAAATACCTTGAAATATATCTCCCGAAACAAGGAAGGATAACTCTGATGAAGGAAGAAAGGACCCTTGACACCTATCAAGGCCTTGGAGATATAAAAGGTGTAGATAATTGATTCTACTCTATGAAGATGTCGTGATGAAGAAGCCATCCAACAAAAGGAAAAACAATGTTGAAGCAATATCAGGATGAAGTCGTGATGAGCTACCAAGTCAAATCATATAACCTAGCAAGTATGATGGAGCATCCATGATGAGAGAATTTCAAAGCATGGACAAGATGACAAAGGAGTAACCAAGATGACTAGAAGAACCTGATAGTCACTTTCCACGAAGCAATGACATGACTAACCAAGAAGGAAAGTGATGGATGGATGGTTCCCTACCGAGATTAATTTTGATCGAAAACTTCATGACATTAAGAAAGGAAGGATATCACGCAGCTGAAGGACCCATGAAGAAGAAGTTGTTGATGAAGGAAACAGTCCCTAGTTAAGAGGGAGCTCTAACAAGTCCCTGATCAAGAAGGATTTTTTAATCACCCCTGATTACAAAGGAGTGAATATTGTGTTTTCCATGTCATGTGTTATGCAGGACTAACAGCCGTAAGTCTAGATGAAGGCCATGAATGGAAATGTAGACACAAGATAGACACAACATTCTTGTCTTCACTTGGGAAGAAAGAATGGGAGGATTAGGTAATCATATGGCATCTGATACTCTTTGAGGATGTGTAGGGCATCCAAGACAAGAGTAGGCAAGAGGACCGATATTATTTGAGGGCTAGGAACCCAAGATAAGAATAGTCCTAGAAGGTCATACTCGAGAACACCCAGGTGGGTATGTACCTTGAGAGACAATGATGAAGGTGTTTATAAATCATTGGTCTCGCCAGCATTGTGGCTCATGTTCTCGTAAAGAGATGGAGTTGTTAGTCAAGGCCTTGCACTATGACAATTTTTATCACTTTGATGCTATAACATATGAATTTCTAATCCGATTTCTCTTATGTGAATTCTTTAAGATTAAAAATTTCCAAACACCTTGTAATGTTGTATGAATAACTCCCTAGTTAAGAGGGGGTGTTGGAGAAAATGTAACTAGGTTCGGTCTTCATAAATGTAATTTTGATATGTGTACTTATTCAAAAAAAGAGAAATTATTTTTGTATTATTTGTCAATGAGTTTCTTGCTCATTGAAAATAGGTTAAGCACATTTTGAAGTGCTTCTAAAGAGTCAAATTCAAAATGTAACTATGAAAATACCCTTTGAGAGCATGTTACATTATGTAACTCATCATTCAAGGTCAAGAAAATAACTCCAAGCATGGTCAAATCCTCTCCTAGCACCAATGAAGTCTACAAGCAGCAAAAATGATGAATAAATGTAAAATATAATGCAATTGTCAAGTCGGCCTAGAAGACAGTCAAGTCAGCCTAATGAACAGTCATGTCGACTTGAAAGAGAAGGGACAGACCTATATTTATAAATTTTGTCCACTCCTCATTTGGACACACTTACACTCTGAAATCCACATACAAGAGAAGGATAAAAGAGATGAAGACAAGGGCAAAAGAAGTCTGTTAGGGTGGAGAAGATAAGAGGAAGGACAACGAAGGTACAGGTCTGCTTTCTAGGGCATCAACAACCACACGTGCGAAGAGATAAGGTACAGTTTGCGGCTAGAATAGCAGTGAAGTGAAAGAAGTATATATCTTATAGTTTGGGCTAGTAATTAGGCCTAAAAGGGCCTCATACTCGAGTGTTGAAGCGAGGCCTACAAACAAAGAAGAAAGGGATGCCAACAAACAAAGAAAGCGAGGGCATACACACAATCCCACGTGTGAAGGAGTAAGGGATGCCTATGGCTACAATAGAAGTAAGGTGAAGGTCCTTATATCTCCCTGTTTTTGGATGAAATATAGTCCTAGAAGGTCTCTCTCCCAAGCAAAGAAGAAAGGAAAAGAAGACAAGGAAAAGGAGGATTGTTCCAAGGTTTTGTTCACACGTGCAACGAGAAAAATTCACAGGTTTGACACCAATCAAGGGAAGCAGCATGATAAGTCTCACTTGAATGTACTTTAAGGTCTACAAGGTATCTCAAAGGAAGCAAATAAGGTCCTCCTTATAGCGAAGTAAAGAAGCCCTAATATTCTAAGGTTTCCTAACCTAGGAGGCAAAGTGCTAGAAGACAAAGTGTCGGAAGAAGTGTCAAAAGTGACAGTGAAGAAAGAGGAAGGATGTGACTCATGCTTGGAGGAGATCTTAGTGAAGGTTCTAGGGTTTGGCAGTTGTTCAAATAAGAAGCTTCAATAAGAGAAATCTTACAAAGGGTTTCCCTCTCAAGAGTGAAGAGGGTTTGTCCCTGGTAGAGAGCCAAATTTTGTGTTCTTGTTATTTTGTTTTGGTAGCGGTTTGATGAAGCACACACGTATACACTAATAATAAGAAGAAGAAATATAAGCTAAATAAGAAAAAGTAAAAAAAATTCATAAATTGTTATCAAGTCTCAGAGAATCATCACAACACTACTTTGCCCTAGATTCTTCAACACATTTCAAAATTTTTTGAGGTCACTTGTATGATTTTTAGAAGATATTCTTACATTTGAAACCTCTCCTTGGACTTATGAGCTATTTTGGTGAACACACCCAAGATGATTTCGGTGGAACAATTGGAATGACTTGGTGAGTCAGCAATAAAAAGGTACCCAATCAAGGCACTCTCTATCAAAGACAAGGCATGCCTGGTCGAAGGCAAGGTGCTCCAGCCAAGATGCGCTCGTCCGATTTGCGAATGCACACAAGCGAGGATCAATGTGAAGAGAAGGAGTATATTGTATAGAATTATGGAGGATTCATACCAAGTATGGGTGGATTATTCTTGATGACATGGAGAGATGGCCTTGTGATGTGGGAAGGGAAGTTGTATGACTTACCCACACCATATTTTTAAAGCACGTGAAGGAGATGGGCTTATCGTCACTTGCTTGAAATGGTGAGACCCATGGGAGCTTGAGATGCCATGTAATGGCACCTCATGATGAGCATAATCAAAGGAAATATTGTGTGACATTGAAAGACGTGACAATGGTTACACATGTTTGGGTGCATGTGTTCTTGTGAAGTTGATGCTACGGTTATATTAGCTACCTGACTAGTCGATTTCACAAGGGGATCAACACATGCCATTATTATATATTATGATACATGAATAGACATGGGATATACGTTAGAGACAAGATTCTTTTGTATTGATGAAGACAGTTGTTGTGAAGGTTGTTCATGATGAGGACAATCTTCAATATTTGGTTAAGAAGTTTGTCGAGAGGTGCGTTATCTAGGATGACAACCATTTTCACATAGGGGAGGTTTCCAAGCCCTTATGCCAGGCACTCGAGCACACTTGGGTTAGGATGAGTTGAGTTCAGTGTAATGACTTATTGGTAGGAAGGGCACACTCGAGACAAATTTTATGGAAAGAGTTTGGTGAGACGAGTGCACAAAGAACGCACCTGAGATTAGTTTGGTGGAATTATTGGAACAATTTTTAGGTTCGAAACAATGAGGGTGCTTAGCTGAGGCACACCCAATCGAAGACAAGGTGTGCCCAATTGAGATGAACATGACTGAAGACAAGGCGTGCCCAGTTGAGATGTGCCCTCCTGAGTCGTGAAGGTACATGACCAAGGATGAGACATGCAAACACACTACCAATGGTGAAATGAATGAATTTTGTATGTGAAAAATGATCCCACATGGTTTGGAGTTTATGGTTGCCTCGAATGAAGCAAGGTCAGCTAGAATTCCCAACCAACATGTCCCTTGGAAGAGACATGATTTTTCATGGATTGTGACTCATATATATAAGATGATTGGAGAGGAGTTAGAACTTCATTCAACTGAAGGTCAACAAACTGTCATCGCATGAAAAGGAGGAGACAATGAAGAAAGAAGAGAGTTGGGTCTCATGAAGAAGATCACTCTCTAAAGCACGATGTGGAAGGAATTTTTGCAAGATTGTGGAATGAAGTATTATCAAAGGTGGTACATCGTGGGTTATTTGTGTATTGAGTTTGCGTGTAGGTCGAAAGGGCCACAACTTGGTTATTTATTGTGTTTGGTTGTGGGTTGCTAGTTGAAGGTTTGTAACTCGGTTATTGTATATTAGTATATGTGAAGTGTTGTAGCAACAAACTGTTTGGAGCTCATCCCGACCAAACCAAAGTCCATTATAAACTGAAGTTTTTTGTATTAAATTTATAGAGTCAAAGAGTAGTTGGGAAATTGTTTTTAGATTTCCCCCTCTTGTATATTGAAGTGTTATTTATGTAAATGATTCGTGTTGTTTAGGATTGAATGCAATAATTTCTAAACTTAATTTAATTGAAGTTAAGTTTTGAAGTGGCTATTGTAGTGAGATTTGATTGAACACCAATTTCGCAAGAATAAGATATATGTCTCGGTATAAGGTACATCGGCTAGAGGCATAGTACAAGCATGAAATTCAATCCTTTCCATAGGTGATATTCCAATAATTTGATAAATGGACATTAGAATTCATTGGACCTATCAACCCACCCCCAGATAGATTAGGGGATCAGTATATAATAAATGTGATAGACTATCTTACTAGGTGGGATAAAGAAAAACATGTCAAACACTGCAGTGCAAAAACAACAATGTGGTTTCTGTTTGAGAACGTGGTTACAAGGTTTGGATGTCCAAAAATAATTTTGAGTGATCAAGGAACCCACTTCTTAAATAATACAATTACTTCCTTGAAAAAATAATTTCAATTTTATTATCAGAAAAGCACACCCTATCATCCTTAGGCTAACGACATTGTTGAAGCCTTCAACAAGATCCTAGAAAGTACTTTGACAAAAGTATGCAATGTAAATATTGATGAATGGGATCTAAGAATTCCAATAGTTCTATGGGTTTACTAGACCACATGTAAGAAATTGACATATTTCAGACTAGTATAAGGATGGGAAGTGGTGATGCCTATGGAATCTATAATGCCAAGTCTGCACATTGTTGCATTGGCACACTTGGTTGATTTTGGTGCAGTAGAAAATATATTTTCAAAACTATTACAATTAGAAGATGTCTACACAATAGAAATATTTCACTAAAATGTCCAGAAAGCATTTGAGAAAACTTGGCAAGATAGATGTAAGAAATAGAAGAAATTTCAGCAAGGTCACTGGCTTTTGTTGTATGAAAACAAATTCTTAAATCTTCTTGGAAAGTTTAAAATGCATTGGTTAGGCCCCTTTATGATCAAGTATGTAATAAAAGCAAGGGTTGCTCAGTTGGAAAAACTAAATGAGCTAATAGAAGTTTTTTCAATGGAAGTCAACTAAAACCCTATAGGAGCAACCAACCTTCCGCATAGTGCTAAAAACAATTGTGTGTGTGTGTGTGTGGTTTTCTAGACTGAAAAGAGGACAACACAGAACATGGGGAGGCTGGTAGAAGGAAGAGAATCACACACAAGAGTAGGTCACATAGTCTCCATAATTTATAATTGTGCAGGTTCGACAAAAAGTAAAGAGATGCCAGGCACTAACACCGTGGAAAAACACAAGAATAGAAAGGGGGGAAACGTGTAGGAAAGCATCACCATTGTCCACTTAGGTTGGACATCTTAGCTACATAAAGGATGAGAAACTAATTCATTAATGATATAATATTGACAAAATCCCTCCAAATCAATAGATTTGATAGAAGTGGCTACTAACAGGATGTCCACTTGCTCGAGTTTATGCACCCGTGCAATATCCATATAGAGAATTAAGTATGAAGGAATATAATAAAACATTTGACATATTTTGGAGTAACTATGTCTAGAGAACTATGTATTATGGAAGAGAGGTATAAGCTTCTTCCACTTAGTTGTATGAATTTATTGTGTTTAAAGCATTTGAAGGGTAAATCAAGGATTAAGAGAGTTAACTGTAGAAAATCTATGATAGGTTAACCCGATAATGCAATATAAATCAAAGCAGAATACTATAACCTACTTCTACTATCAATTTGCGAAAGCTTAAAGATCGAGCTGAACAATATAACTAGAAGAAGAAGAATCAATCTCACAATACACATGAAAATACTTTGGGGAAATCCTTAGCTAAAAACCCCACACTATTGTATTACCATACACGGTGGAAATACATAGGAATTATACAAAGCCTTAGCTCTCACAGCTAGCCAGCTCTCAGTACAATCCTCACAGATGCTCACAGGCAATCTTGGCTGCTCTCCAACCTTCCTTTCTGCCCTCCAATCTCCTATTTCCTTGCCCTATTCCTTATGGATGATATTCTCTTACCAAGTGGAAAACCAATCTACCAAGTGGATGATCAATCCTCCAAAACTACGCAATCTTCAAGGATGATTCCTTGACTGCATGCATGAGTTTTCTTTATAAGAAAACACATGAAACTAATAGTACATTGTCCTTGACATTTAACTCAACTGGGTCTTTCTCAGAATAGACATGCATGAGTTTCTGATGAGGGAATCTTCAGTTAACTAGAGTAGCACTAGTTGAGTGCATGCATGCATCAACTAACTGTTAACTCTCTATTAGTTCCTCAAACAGTTTAGAACTAATTTAACTGGACTTAACTCAGTAAACTGAGTTAACTAATTACAACTCAAATATAACTCAATCTTATCTCCTTAATTTAAGGGATAACTCTTCCATGACTTCAAAAATACTTCTAACTTGAATTTCTCCAACTAATTAATTTGAAATAATTAATTGATTATTTCCCTGTAGTTGTTAAGACTAAATTTGATTTTAATTCACAATTTAATTCAAAGACAGATTAAATTGGAAAATAAAGGAGGCACTTTAATGATAGAATCCCTCCATATCGGTAGAGATGACAAGAGTGGTTGCTGACAGGATGTCCACCTACTTGAGTTCGTGCACCAATGCAATATCTGCATAGAGAATTAAATACGAATGAATATTAGATCACATTTGATATATTTTGGAGTTATGTTGCCTAGAGCACTACGTAGTATGGTAGAGAGGTATAATTTTCTTTCACTTTTTCATATGAATTTATTTTGTTTAAATCATTTGAAGAGAAGAGTGAGAATTGAGAGAGTCGAGCTAGTAAATAGTAGGAGTTTCAAGATGCCATTTGAAACACTAGAAAATATGACAACCACTAGGGGAGGAGCATATACACCTAAAAGTAATTTTATAACAAAGACAATAGAGGATCACAATCACCTTCATCCCGTGCACAACCCATAGTAGCAGGCAAAACCCCAATGCCAACACTAGGTTTGTCTGGTTCACTGCAGGGTTAGTTTCCATGGGTGTATGTGCCACACAGAAAGCTCAGGCAACATTGATTCATCTGAAGGACCCAAATTACCCAATGGTGATGCCTCTAATTCTACCTGGAGTTCTCAAGCAGGGGAACATGCTCAGTGCAGTGGAGAACCTAAAATATTTAGACCATGACATCACAAATGTCAAGAAATTCTTGAATTTGTCACCAAAGAAGTACTTGCAACACGTCACTATCCTGAACGATCTAGTTTTCATAGTAGAATTGTAGGAGTGGATATGTGGCCAAGCATAGTCAGTTATTTTGAACTTACTCGAAATTATGTATTTTTCTATAGGGTTGAAATCAATGTATGTGTCAAATATTCATTGGGTTGTTTTCACGAAGGTTTCCTCTAGATAGAATAGTTGGTTTCATTAGACACAATTTTCATTGCAAGGATCGCAACGCTACCAACAATGAGTGAAGACCCAGAACCTTTCTTTGCATACAAGAGAAGGGAGAAATCCTTAGCTAAATGAGTTAAGGAGAACTATGGAACACACAGAGGTTTGTGCACTTTTGATATCCCCAACATTAATGATAATGCAGTTAGATTTGCCACCCATTTTATGGAACCTAAACTACTACACAAATGTCAAAAATATCAGGTACCAACAAGAGCAATTGCAGTAGCAATAAAGTGATAAATGGTGGTCCAAATGAACTAGGCCACATTCCTCTTAAACTAGTTTCTGATAGATTGTCGGGAGGCGTAGGACAAAAACACAAAGTTCCACTATGTGTGGCCCTTGATTCTCATTTCCTTAGTAGCATGGAGGTAGCTAGAGGAAGCACATTTTTTAGAACTGGCACACAAACCATTTTTGGTACCCTGGTATGTCTCACTATTAGAAAATAATCTCACATTTTATGTTTACAAGAAGGTGGTTAGGAAAACAATAGAAATTGTATCACACATACCACCATAGGTCTTATAATCTTACAAGAGGATCATGTGATTTAAGGCCACCTCACATTTTATATTCATTCATTCAAAGAGACATCGTGCTAAGAAATGGCTTTAAAGCTGCTATAGATTAATGGAGCTAGAGGTCAGCAATATAATAAAGAACTGGGAAGCGGAGTGGAAAGTCCTAGTGGAGGAGACATATGATGTTGAGAAGATCAAAAGTAATAAGGATTTGGAATAAGAGAAATTTTTTCATGAGTCGCATAGGAGAGATGACAAGGAGATGGAACATGTGAATCCTAGGAAGAATCACTACACAGGTTGGATACAAGTGGAAGTAGCAACAGATTTCCAAAGAAGGAACTTCACACGCTTGGACGAAGAGGAAATTGGTGAAACTAATGATAACCTAGCTCTAGTCATTGTCTAATAATGACATAGAGAATATTGGGGACCAAGTTATGGAAAAGACGGAAGAGGCACTTGAGAAAGTAGTGTATCAATAGTAATAGGTACAAATAAGAATGCAAGAGTAGTTGGAGAAACTGTGATAACTTTTGGAGTCAAATAGACTCTCCATGGAACACCTAGTAGGGAAAAAATAGATTTTCTTGACAAGGGAACATAATGCAACCAAAGTGATTGACACAAGTCCAATACAGTCCTAGCCACCATCAACATCAAGAGAGCATTATGTGCTACAATTATCAGCAAAGACGATGGAGTTTCCATAGTGTAGAGATGCAATAACACATATAAGGCTTTAGCCATGTGGAACTGGTCCTATCAAAATTATCGTTAGACAATTTCCATAGATAAGAGAACTTGAGAAATGTAGTAGAAGAGGTCTACAACAACATCCTAGAAGCCCCAAAGGAGGTCAACACACCAACAAAGGGGAAATTTACAAGAATTGGTGAGGCCATTATGAGTATCAAGGCTAAAGTAGTGGAGTTGGAGTTGAAAACAATTCCAAACACTCCACTAGAATAAAAAGAGTGTAGGGAGAAGGAGCATGCAACAACAATGACCTTGGAGCATATCAAGATTTAGAGGAAAAATATAAGAATATTTACAAACACAGTATGCAGATTTGGATCAAGTTGCTAAAAAGCTAAGAATTGAACGAAGTGGTGTAGAAGATTCAAACAACTTAGGAGAAGGCACATAAGCTCAAGTAAAAATTTAACACATTACTAATGAATGAGCATAGGTTTAAGCAAGTGGATAAATCAAATGAGAGTTGATTAGCAGCAATTAATGTGGAAGATTGAGACCTTGCAGAATGAAGCACTGAAGGTCACGAACAAGATCAGGACCACACATCATATCATCAAATAAGAAGTTCAAAGAGGAGAAGATAATCTTAATATCCACATTATACTGGATTTTGTAGAACAAATACTTGGGCAAGCAAAGGAATTCATGGAAAAGGTAGATACTGCGAGACAGACCTTCAAAATTTTGTTGCAATAACGAAGAATATTGTGCCATCATTAGAATGTCAGAAATCCTAAGTGGATTTAGGGCGATCCATAGGTGAGTGTTCAGGGCATGTTCGAGAAGTTTTTTGTGTAACAAATTTTGGGGATCTACACAAAGGAGAATTGCACATGAGGGTACCACAAGAAAGCTAGCTAAGGGATAATGTGCAGAAGTGAGAAGAATAAGGAAAATCATAGGGCTAATTTTGCTTGCACTAGCCCATAGTAATATTCACTATCCCATAGTAATGTTTACCATCCCATAGTAATAATTTACTACTAAGGGTTTTTTTCTCTGCTTGGGTCCACATGAAAACCTATAAATGGATCAGGGTCGAGGGACACATCGTGGATACATCTAATACATAAAAAGACATATTTTTATGTTGTAATATTGAATGATTTTCTAGGCTAGTGATCCATGATGAATATGATTGTAATGGAAGTTTCGCACTAATAATAAAATGATCAGGTTTTGGCTTATTCTAGTTTTTTGTGCAATATGTAATGACTTGTCTATTTTTTGTAATATTTTTACTTTTAAATTCATCTTGGGATTACTACATATAATTACGGTATACTTCATTTTTTTTCTGAAAAATAATAATTAATAATATGTTGAATGTGGTTAATGCTAATTTAAGGTCCTCATCTCCTTCATCGTTGCAAAATTGTTCAAGTTCCTACAGTTGCCCCTAGATGCCTTAAGTGAGACTTCACCTACTTGTAGGTGTTGCTGAAAGGTTCGACGTCTAAAGGGGTTTTGTTGACAAGTTCTCTCGAACCCCGAGTCATCCCCCTACGTGCCAATATTATCTCAATATGAATGAAGGGTATAATATAGTTAAAAATCGTAATACCTTCAACTCACTTGTAAAATGGGATAAGATAAGTTGAACATATTAATACTTTCAACTCACTTGTAAATCAACTAGAAATAATTATAAGTGAAGTGAATGAGGAGATATGCATGATCCTATTGAGGAATCTTGGGGATTAATGGGAGAATATTGTTATAGTTATAAATATGAAAACTAAAAGAAATACAAATTTGATGATATTGAAATGCATTTTTTTCAAGAGATAAGGGAATGTTGAATGTTCCCATGGTGTTGGAGTCTTGCTATCAAGATGTCATTTGAAAGAGCATAAATATGAGATATCAAGTGGAATTGGAGATCCATCTCAAGGGCAAGGTATGCGAACAGAGGAACAAAGAAGGATAAAATACCTTTTGGGGAATTTCATCAAAAGGGGAACCAAAAAAGGAATGTGAGGGGTATATAGCTTCCAAATAAGAAAAAAACTAGTGTACAATCACGTTTACCGAAAAAAGGAAGAAGATGCAAGTATTTACTCCACTTCCTCATATTATCATGTTGATTAAGGAATAATATTGGTTTTTGGACTTGGGTTCCTCTTTGTTAGGATTAAAAATGTGTGAGAGAAATAATAAATCAACAATAATAAAACATATAGAAAGAACACATAAATAATGGCACGTGATTTATCTTGGAAAACACTTATAACAAAAAATAGCGAAATAATATTCTTTAGTCCCTTGTGCAAACCTAACCAAGTTAGACAAGTGAGCCTTCACTGCTCACCTCCTAACACCTTATAATTGAGATCCCAAGCCTATTTATAGACTTCATTACATGCAATGCTATGGAAAACATACCATGGACCACAAATACCATGGGCCCAAAAACCATGATTATAAAATTAAAAATATTTTACTCATTCCCAATTCAAGGTTAATCTAATAGTCTACCCTTTAAACTTTACTTGGGAAGTTCTCTAGATCCAACCTCATTAAAAGGTTATAACCAAGGTGTCCAGGAATCTTTCATGCCCATTTATCACTCTAGATATAACAAGGGTACACACTCCTAACCAAGTCTCACAGTGATATGCACTTTACATGTAGTTTAAAAACTTGATTCTCCATAATACATTTTCTATTTTATTTATTATTGTTATTACCTTTAGGACTTCGGGAATGACCATTTTTTTTCCGCCACTACTTACAAATGACCTCATTCTCTTTTCTTTCTTGTAATGGTTTGAAATTGAAACATAATTAATTACAAAATTACTTACAAAAATCCAAAGCCTACTAATCGTCAACATAAAGAATATTTTAATTAATAGGTACATTAATTGCAAGAACCATGTGTGGTGATAATCTTACCTATTGAATGAAGAAACTAGCTTACTTGTGATTTCAAAACCATTACCCTACTATGATGTTCTGACTACAATCAACATGTTGGGGACGACTCCCCACCAAACGATACGCACAACTGCACAGGGTCTTTCTATAGTGGTCACTCCTTATCCCTTAATCAACTACCTCTGCAATGAATTCATATTTTCCTGGAATTCTTCAAAGAAAAATATGCCTCACATCCTACTTCTCGTCGATTAATTAGAATATCTTGTTCCAAAAATGGAAATAAACCTTCATGCACATAATCCATGTGTCATCATGCAATTTTTATTCTTTAATTTAGGTTTTTCTTAAAAAAGATTTTTCCATAATTTACTCACTCTTACTTTATTCTTTTACTTTTATTAATAAAATTATTTCTTTTTTATTATTATTTACTATGATCTTCATTTTATTATTATTATTATTATTTAATAATATGGGGCATTGCATACTTCACCTCTTCAAATAACTTCAACCAAAAGTTAAGTTTAATCATATAAATTATACATTATTTATTTTTATTTTTTCTACATAACACCCTCTACTATAACTAGTACAAGGGCCACCCGAGTGACCACAACAAACATTCAAAATTACATCACAACACTAGGGGAAAGTGTGAGTACTCTCAAGCTCTTATTTCCCAACTTTATGAACTAGGATTAAGCCCATTATTCTATACTAGAGCCCCAAGGAAAAAACCTTGTTCCCCCATGGGAAGCATTTATTTTTGTATTCACGTACCCTAGGCATCCTGAAAGGTTGGCCCAAACTCCATCCATAGATCCTACCAAGCATAACCCCAGGAATCAAAGTCCCACATGCAACTCCATCCCTCTTCCAAAATTTGTCATCACAACTCCAATATCAGGCATGTGGAATTCTTAGGATGGTCCCATATCCAATGAAGAATTATACAAGGAAAAAGAAACAATGGCATAAGTAGTTGGTTGAGTTAGTCCCTAACCCATAATATGCTACATATTTTCCCTCGTAGGCATGGGCTCTTATGAGATCATAAATTAATCTAGCCTTCTCGGCCCTATAAAAAATATCCTATCAATCATGTTAGGATATTCCGACACATAGGAAATAGTTAAGTATAACTTGGTCTAGTGTAGAGTTAGGTAAAATGTGTTTCTTTACTATGTACATTTTGTAACTTACAATCTGACGATCACGATATGTAGTGATCTGACGGTTCATTCTCTCCTCGATATTACCGACACTTGATCCATGGCTTAACACCCGATTGGTCCATGATCTCTATTTAAAGAGCATGGAGGGTCATTTGTAGGGTAACTGTCCATGAGAGAAGCTTATGTAAATTTTCATTCTTTTATTAATAAATTGCCTGAAGTGGTCGTGTTGGCTCAGGCCGTGGACTGTTTCCCTCTTTGAGGGTTTTAACCACGTCAAAAATACTGATGTATTGATCTGTGATCTGTTTGTGAGCGGTGTCCTTTGGTGTTCTGTCTAAGGAACTTACCCTGTAAATTCCTACATGGTATCAGAGCTATTTGAGGGCCGCGTCCGTTGGTGATCCAAATCTGAAGCCGGTAGAACTGCATCCGACTACCGTTTCCTAGATCTACTATTTCTGACTGCTTTCGGGCCAAGGGGACTGCTCTATTGTGTTAGGAGCATCTATTCCAGTGAGGAACCCCTTTCGTTTCACGCGAAAAGGTTTTTGGTAGCCCTACCTATGTCATTTTTAAGATCTGGAGGTATACAGTGTTTTTTTTGCAGTTTCTAGTTATTTTCTATCTGTTTATTATTTCAGTTTATTTAGCTCCTTTTTTATTACCGGATCTATACCTTTCATTTCTGTGTATGCTCTTTGCCCCGCGACTCTGTGCGATCTGGGCAAATCAGAAACAGAAAGGAAGGATTTTTCTCATGCGTATGCTCTTTTCCGCCGTGCCTTAGTGTGATCTCGGAAAACCAGAAACATTGAGGAAAATATTTAGTTTCCGGGTAAAGCTAACTTCAAGCCGTGAGGTTTGTTTTTTTTTGTATGCCCGTGTTGGTTTTTGAGTTTTCTATTTTGTAGGGAAAAAGAGTTTTCTCAAGTAAGCACGCAGCCCAAAGCTTCAGCGACTAAAAAAAAAAAAAAAACCCTTCCTCTTTTTCAAAAATTACTAAACTTTTAGTTTAACTCACTTGGTCCAAAGCTACTTTATGAGAGTAGAGGTCTTGAGTTCAAGTCTTCTTTTTGTTGAGATAATTAGATTAAGTTTGGAAAGGGGGCGGATTTTTTTTAAAATATAACATTATCATTCATTTCCGCACATTCCCGCACTTCGTCGGCATCTTCATCAACTTTTCTTCAAAAAGCCATAACTTCTTCATCCGGAAGCCGTTTTTTTTTTAACCCGCCTAATTTTTCAAGCTCTTTCCATTAGAACACTTAGTTTCAGCATCTATAGCTTCAATTTCTATTAAAATGGAAATTCCATTCCAAGTTATTCTTGACAGCACCAACTACTTCCAATGGTGGTCCTACATTGTGGATTTACTTAGAAGTAAAGGTCTCTACAGAATAGCCTCAGGCCAAGAAACCAAACTGAAAGATGAAGATAAGGCAACTAAATGGGAAAATAGGTAAGATCAAGCACGTGGGTTGATAGGGATGTCTATTTCTCCCGATCTTAGATTCCATATTGCAGAACTTGATACTCCTGAGGAAGTAATGAAACATATCACTAAAGTTTTTGGAATTAAAAATGAACTTAAAACCCATCAACTTGAAAATGAGTTGCTTACATTGGACCCCAATAATTTTTCTTGCATTGAAGATTTTTTGTCCAAATTCAAGACCCTTAGACTTCTCTTGGAAGGTGTTAAGGTTAAGAAAGAAGATAGTAACCTTATTTATTCCATTCTTACTAAGTTGGGACCAGCCTATTCTGTGTTTGTTTCCACCTTCCATTCTACAATAGAAGCCTTCATTTCTCAAGGACAAGCCTACAGGTCCCCTTCCTCTGATTCCTTTTGTGGTTCTTTAATAAGAGAACAAGAAAAACTCTTACACCTTGGTCTTCTTAATCTTGGAAACTCTTCTAAGAAAGCGTTAGTCACCCAGAAGCAACCAAATTCAAAGAATCCTAAGAAGTTGTATCCTAAAAGGAATGGTCCTAAACCAAACAAGGGTCCTAAGCAATTTCAGCCTCAAAATGAAAAATCATTTCAACAAAATGATAAGACAAATAAAAACAAAGGGAAGAAGAATGATAGACATTGCAACTTTTATAATCGAGATGGCCACTTAGAATCCAAATTCTTTAAGAAGATGGAAGCCTTGGAAGCAGAAATGAAGAAGCATAACATCCATTTGGAGCATTCTTCAACTTCAACTTCATCTTCAGTAATAGCACTTTCTGCATGTGGTTGTCAAGCATCTCGGTCTGGCTATGCACTAAATGTATCTTCTTCTTCTCATTCTCATGAGTGGCTCATTGATTCTAGAGCTTCTTATCACATGGCCAAAAACAAAGCCATGTTTTCTTCTTTAAATGATTGTAACACCAAAAATATATATGTTGGTGATGATAGATCTCTTAGTGTTGTAGGGACTGGAACTGCTCATATAGACAATGGTCAATTTAATGATGTATTATGTGTTCCAACCTTATCCTGCAACCTTCTATCTGCATATCAGATAACTCATTCAGGTGAAGGTAAAATCATTGAATTTTCACCTCATGATGTTGTAATTAAGGACCTAAGAGATCCTAGACAGATTTTAGCTACTGGCATTGCTAATGATTCTACAAGGTTGTATAAGTTTCACAACTTTGGGTCATCAAATCTTCCCTCGATATTTGTTGCTCATAACGATGAAGTGAGCAAACTTTGGCATGAGCGATTTGGTCACTTAAACTATCGCTCCCTTCAGAATCTATGTAAAGAAAATATGGTGACAGGTCTTCCAATGGTATCTTGCAGAGATGGTGTTTGTTCCAGATGTGTACTTGGAAAACATCATCGGGATAGTTTTGAAAAACGTGCCTCTTGGCACGCCTCAGCCCCTTTACAGCTTGTGCATAGTGATTTATGTGGTCCACCTCCAGTTGTTTCATTCTCTGAATACAAGTATTTCTTAACTTTCATTGATGATTTCTCCAGACGCACTTGGGTATACTTCTTAAAACTCAAGAGTGAAGTATTTAGCATGTTCTTGGTGATTAAGGCCTTTGTTGAAAAACAATCTGGACATCAAATTCTTAAGCTAAGATCTCATAATGGCAGAGAATATGTTAACAAAAAACTCATCAAATTTTGCACTGAGAATGGAATTCAAATGCAACATACTATTCCATATACTCCACAACAAATGGTGTAGCTGAAAGGAATAATCGCACCTTAAAGGAAATGGCTAATTGTATGCTTCAATCTAAAGGACTTGCTCTTAATTTTTGGGTAGAAGCAATTAACTGTGCAAATTAAATAATAAATCACACTCCTACTAAGGTTTTAAAGAATATCACTCCAGAAGAAGCATGGAGCTCAATTAAACCAGATGTAAGTCACTTTCGTGTTTTTGGAAGTGAAGTGTGGGCCCATATTCCAGATGAGAAGCATAAAGCTTTAGAACCTAAGAGTGAAAAATGTATTTTTGTTGGATATCCTGAAGATTTCAAAGGATATAGACTTATTCCACTTAAGTCCAAAAATGTTATCATTAGAAGATGTAAAATTTGCTAAAAATATATCGGCCTACGAGCCTAGTTCAGTGGATGTGCCACCTCTCCCTATCTCTTCTACTTTTGAAAATATTTCTTCTTCAGATGATGAAAGCGAGGATGACAATCCTCCCCCACCTTCTCAGGATCCTCCTTCAGCTCCTCAGCTTCCAAAATGGGTCCGTGCTACTCGGGATGCAGCAAGTGATCTTGTCGGTGATCCTACAGATCAGCGACGTACACATTCTCAGTTTGATAGAGCCTCTTCTTTACTGGCTCAAGCTTCAGCGAATTATGATCCTGACACCTTTGCAGAAGCTTCAGGCCATCCAGATTGGGAAGCAGATATGAATGAAGAATATCATTCATTATTAGCAAATGATACATGGGATCTTGTTCCTCTACCAAAGGGACGAAAACTTGTTAGATGCAAATGAGTTTACAAAACCAAGTATGGACCAGATGGGAAAGTTGATAAACATAAATCTCGTCTTGTTGCTAAGGGTTTTTCACATGTTGAAGGCATTGAATACACTGAAACTTTTTCCCTCATTGCCAAAATGAACTCTATCCACCTTGTTCTTTCCCTTGCTGCTTCTTTCAAATGGGAAGTCCATCAGATGGATGTTAAATCCACCTTCTTGCATGGGGACTTGCATGAAGAAATCTATATGGAACAACCTATTGGCTTTATACAAACAGACTCCAACCTTATATGTCAGCTTAAGAAATCCCTTTATGGTCTCAAGCAAGCTCCTCGAGCTTGGTATGCCAAAATGGATAACTTTCTTTTAGAAATTGGCTTTTCTAGGTGTCATTCTGACAATACTGTCTACACCAAGAAAGTGGGCAAGTCTCTTATCATTATTTTTCTTTATGTTGATGATCTTATCCTGACTGGTAGTGATCCCAACCTTATAAACCATGTGAAGTCTAGCCTTAAAAGGAAGTTTGAAATGACAAACTTAGGACACTTACATTATTTTCTTGGTCTTCAAGTCTTGCAATCCAAGGAAGGTATTTCCCTTTCCCAGTCCAAGTATTGTTGTGATATTCTACGCCATTTTCACATGGAAGACTGTAAGCTAGCCCCTTCTCCCTTTTAGTCTGGAGTCAAACTTTCAGTCACTTGTACTTCTCCTGAAGTTGATGCTACCTTATACTGTCAACTTGTAGGAAAACTTTTGTATCTAACCCATACTCGTCCTGACCTTTCCTTTGCTCGGTTTATGCAAAACCCACATGAAAGTCATTGGAAAGTAGCTAAAAGAATACTTCGTTATGTTCGAGGTACAATTCAGTTTGGGATTCATTACAGTGTCGAAGCATCTCCTCTATTGGTTGGTTTCACTGATTCCGATTGGGCTGGTGACCCTGATGATCGGAAGTCTACTATAGGTTATGTGTTCACTCTTGGTTCAGGACCTATTACATGGGCTTGCAAGAAACAAGGTGCCATTTCTCTTTCTTCAACAGAAGCAGAGTATCGTTTTGTCGTAGAAGCCAGTAAGGAAGCCTTGTGGCTTCGTCAGACCCTGTCAGAGTTTGGCTTTCAGCAGCAGCATCCGACTACACTTTGGTGTGATAATCAAAGTGCCATTCAACTATGAAAAGATCCAGTCCAACATTAGCACAGCAAACACATTGAATTGCACATGCACTTCATCAGAAAGCTCATTCATGGCCATGTTCTTGAAGTGCAATATTGTTCAACAGATGATCAAGTTGCAAACATCTTTACAAAGGCTCTCATAGAGGCGAAGTTTACTAAAATTCGATTTATGGCTAGAGTTCAGGAAGTTGTCATTAAGGGGGATCGGCTCTAGTGCCTCCTTCCTTCTCCTATTGTGTCATATTTGTAAATCCTTCAATCCTATCCCAAGTTGTTCTTAAGGGGGGATGCTAGGATATTCCGACACATAGGAAATAGTTAAGTATAACTTGGTCTACTGTAGAGTTAGGTAAAGTGTGTTTCTTTACTATGTACATTTTGTAACTTACAATCCGAAGGTCACGATATGTAGTGATCCGACGTTTCATTCTCTCCTCGGTATTACCGACACTTGATCTGTGGCTTAACACCCGATTGGTCCATGATCTCTATTTAAAGAGCATGGAGGGTCATTTGTAGGGTAACCATCCATGAGAGAAGCTTATGTAAATTTTCATTCTTTTATTAATAAATTTCCTGAAGTGGTCGCGTTGGCTCAAGTCGTGGACTGTTTCCCTCTTTGAGGGTTTTAACCACGTCAAAAATACTGGTGTATTGATCTGTGATCTGTTTGTGAGTGGTGTCCTTTGGTGTTCTATCTGAGGAACTTACCATGTAAATTCCTACAAATCAACACCTCATAACATGCAAACAACATATTAATTATAATCATAAAATCATCATCTCATAGAAAATAATCCACATGCTAACTCTCACATTCCATCATCAATGTTATATCAAAACACCCTGAATAATAAGGCACCACATGCTCACACATTTTGTGTGGTGGAACTTCTAGTTCCTTTCTTTCCAACCTCTTCAATATGAACACTTGCAAGTTTTTTAATGAGCCATTTTGGAGGACCTTTCTAATATGGCAAGGGATTCTCTATTGATTGAGATGGGCTTGCATCAATATTTAACATTTCATTACTCTCAATCAAATCACACAAAGGATCTTCCTAATATGAAGAAGTTGTTGGAACTTTATGAGGAGGAGTTAGTGCTTCAAAAGAATATTCCACAAATTGGTCCAAGATAGGAACCCCCCCTTCAATATGTGGAATCTTGTTATCAAATTCATGATAAGTTTTTGCATGAATGAATCTATCCAAACGATCAATCTACCACTCAACAATATTATCGGTCTTGGAAGATTCAACAAAATCACATCTCTCAAAATATAAACTTATTATTTACCTTATCATAGAGATGATATGCTTTGGTGGTATCTAAATACCCCAAGACGATGCACTTTAGACTCCTTGCATCAAGCTTGCTTATTTGATCCTTAAGAATCAAGGCATATCAAGTGGAACCAAAGATCATGAGATGCCTTACTAAAGGAATGTGACTAACCACATTTCATAAGGAGTCTTTTTTTTCGAGAGCATACAATGGGAATTTTTTTTTGGTATATGCACCTAGAAGTGCATCAATCCAAAACATTAGCTTTACATTTTTTTAAAACATCATTGAGCGAACCATATTTAATATAGTCATGTTCATTCTTTCAGCTACACAATTTTGTTGAGGATTGCATTGCACAATTGTTTGATTTTGAGTCTTGTGTTGGTGAAGATAGTTTTAAAATTCATTAGAATTATATTTTTTTCCATTATCATGATGGAGAGATCTGATATGTTATTATGCATCATTTTCAATCCATGCATGAAAGGTTCTGAAAATTTCAAAATTTTATGATTTAATTTCAACTAGTATAACCAACACATTCTGGTGTAACCATCAGTAAAAGTCATTATATGTTTATTTTCATTTTTAGAAGGAATATACATAGGGACACACAAATCATAATGAACCAGTATAATATTTCTATGTGCTATGGATGTAGTATCATGAAATGGTTGTTTGTTATGTTTTCCTAAGATACAAGCATCACATTGCTTCAATTTCCTTGGAATAGTTGGAAAACCAGAAATAGCATTTCTTTTTAATAAATGAAGAATGTCATAATTACTATGTCAAAATATTTCATGCCATAGAAGACTGGATGCAAATGTACCTTCATTGTACTGAAAAGTGTATACAGAGTTTTGTGCACAAACAGATGTTCCTTGTAGCTTCAGTTGTCTTGTTGCCTCTATTCCAATCATGAAAACTATGTTATCCGATGATTTCCTTATTTCTAGTTTTCCTTCAATCATAAATTTGGAGTGTCCTTGTTGGAGAATCTGAATAATGGACAACAAGTTTCTCTCAAGCTTTGGAAGTTAGACTACATCTGCAAAAGAAATTCAAGAAGTCTAGGTAATTTAAGCCTAATGGTGCCAAGTCTAGATGGCTTGAGGCTTGAATTTTCTACAAAATATATTGTTCCATCTACATTGTCACTAAATTTTTCAAAGAATTCCTTTCGAAATTCCATAAGGAAATTTTTACATATATCAATAAATTATGCATCTTTCTAAGAAGCAAATGAAGTATGAAACAAATCTTTAGTTACTCCAATATTGCAATGGGAAATAATGTGATTAGCATATTCATGTGTTTTACCTTTCATTGGATCTAGTGTTTTACCTTTGTCTTCTTTGTTTTCTTGCTTGATTCTTTCCCAAGGGACTTTTCATGTGGATGTATCATGTCCATTTATATCACAGTGAATTCAATGGAGATCATACCTTTATCCTTGATGGTTATTACACCCATGCATCTGTGATTCTTTCTTCCACATCCTCTTCTGCCACCTCTTCCTTCAAGAGAATATCATGTTTGATACCTCTCTTTCTATGTAATCCATACTGCTTCTTTAGGGGATTGAGTAGTTTTCCTTCTTTTCCCAAAATCATTTTCCCCTCATACAAACTTCTCCATACGAGTGCCAAAAGTAATGTCATTGAGTTAGGAACTAGCTTGTAAGGATTCAAGATAATGAGAGTATGTATGATAGAGGGCCTTGAAAAAGTTTTTGGGAGGGATGCCCATTTTAACTCCAGTGGATTCTACATCATGCATGATGGCTCTAATATTTGAGGCTAGGGACAAGGGGTCATCATCCTTCAACTCCAAGTTGAAGAGCTTGATCATCAACTAAACTACTTCCAATTATTAGTGTGACTCATAAGCATTTGTAATTGGAATAATATGATGACTCACATCTTCACTTACAAAAGAAAAAATCAGTGCATAATCTTTGTTGTCCTTATTCTATCAAATGGATAGTTATTTGTCTAATGTGGGCTTGGAAGGTGCATTGTCACCTTCTCCTTCACAAATTCCTTTCCATAAGTCATTAAAATTGAGAGTATGCCTAATATTGCATGACCATTATTTGTATTCCTCTTTGTCATTCAATACTACTCCTACAATGGAAATGAGAGAATGCATATTTTCCACCAACATATAAGCTTAAGAATAAGAGCAAGATTTCAGAGATGTCAAAAACACCTCAACCTCCTAGAAAATTCAAGTATTTTCCAAACCTTATCACTAAAATAAAATATTGAACATTGCTATGACATTGAAAATAGATCTGAGTCAAGATCTCAAGCCAAGTCAAACTCAAAGTAGTGGAAACCCTCAAGGATTCTCTTCTTATAGACACAAGAATATACAATCAATGGTTCCTCTAAATTGGTAGCATACACCATGTGAAAATATGCAAGAAGATGAGTTATTATATATGGGAAGTGGAAGCCTACCAATATCTGTAACAAATTAGGGAACACATGAATATGAACAAAGCATAAGCATTTTCATTATATAAATCCTTCCCTTTCACGCTTTCTCCTTATTAATCTCATATATAAACATCAATAAACAATTTTGAATTGGCCACAAATTGAATGACTGTAGAGTCAGATTATAGGTCTTTGAATTCAAATATTTTCAGTGTATGTGCACAACAATAATAACAAAAAAAAACTGCATAATGTAATAGAATAAGGTTCCTCACATACCTAGCATCAAAATCAATTTCCAACCTAAAACAAAATTAGCTTCAAGTATCTTTCCAAGAAGCTTGCCTACCCTCATTAGGCAAAGGGATTTGAGGGGAAAGTGCTTGAATTCAAACCCAATATCAGCACAACAACAAACTAGAAAGAGTTATGTCATTCTATAAAAAGTTTGCATGCATGCACGACATGCTTTTATAGGCAAAGATTGGTTTATTCAAGAACAATCGAAACTTTGAATGTTGCCAAGGAGATCAACCCATGTCTATTGGTAATCACACAAACCATTGAAATACTTCCAAGGACCAATCATTTATGAGATATCAAGAAGAATGTGAGGTGCCTACCTAAAAGAAGTTCCCAACAGAAGGTATGTTCGATCACATGGTTTTGCTAAACGGAAGCTTCGGAATGAGAGGCTTGGAGGAAAATACGGATTTTGCAAAACTAATGAAGTTGTTCAAGGTCAAGAATAACTTTTCTCATAAGATGTAAGCCCTAGTTTTCACCTACAGAGACTGATGCCAAGGCTAACGGGCATAGGATAAGAGCATTATGTTCACAAAGATTCTTAGGGTTCTAGGAGTGAAAGTTGAATATTAAATAGAGAGGATCGGTGGATAGAGATGTAGGGAATCCTTCAGGTTAAGTTTTGTGACTTGAGATTATTAATTTGGTAGCTCGGTCACAAATTAAAACCATGGGACTAGATTCCTATTTTTTAGGGACCAATTTTGACTATTAAAGCACTCAATTTGGTTAAGGGAAAGTGTACTTATGAATAAACTCCCACATATGCACATTTGGACAGGTCGACCCTAACAACAAATTGGACACCCTTGGAAGCCTATGAATAAAGGTGACCTCCAGCTCATTTGGACATTAAAAATCATATTCTTCTTCTATTCGTCATTGATTGGTTTGCACAGGTCTAAGGCTAGGTCGAGGAAATTGTTTCGCATAGGTCTGAGATTACAGGGTTCGAATCTCACAACTGTTTCTAGGGTTTTGGGTCTCAGTCACAGGTTTGTCAAAGGAAATTTTCGATTCTAGCCATGGGCTTATAGGCTCAAAATAGTGAATATAATATCCCATTCACACGCATACCTCTTCCTCCCTACAACCAGAAAGTAGGGCTAAAATTTGACATTTGACTGCATCTGGCCGCAGTTGACCGCAAATAGGAAAAGTTGTATTTTATCTATTTTAATGTCATAAACATATTTTTGAATGTTTTTGGGATAATTTTTCTAAATGATATTGTATTAGGTTCATTGTACTCTCCGCTAAACATTTTATAACAATATAATAGAAGAATAATTTCAAAGGGTTTTCCCCCTTGTGAGGTTTTTCCATGGTCTTTAAACAAACCTAGTGTTTCTTGTTGATGTGTTGATTGTCTCATTTGTCATTGCATGTATTGTTCTATCTTCAATTGTTATTGATAATTGGAAACATTAATTGTTATTGAAAATATTTCTAATTGAAGAACTGAATTGGGATAAAGTAATTGGAACAACATAGAACAATCTGAAAATTTAACATGGTATCAGAGCTAAGGTAAAGGACAAGCCCAAAAAAAGACAAGCATTGAAGCAATAATATTTTGAAATTCGAAGAAGCCTATATAGTCAAATCAATATGTGTTCCTCTTTCTTAAGGAACATGAGAAGTTTAGTGACTCGTCTAAATTCGGTGCATGGAGAATCAAGCTGGAGATCATAGGTGATAACAATGATGTTTTGGAATACATTCAAGGAAAATCACCAGAGCCTCCATAGAATGCTTCCATTGCTGCCAAGAACAAGTACAAGAAAGGTGAGTTAAAATCAAAGAAAAATATAGTTGATGGTTTACAATATAGTTTACTTGCATATGTTGGAAATTTGAGGAAGTCTAAGGACATGTATGATAAGATAACTGGCACGTATGAAGTCAACAATTTGAATGAAATAATCTCCTTGAAAGATCAACTCAAATATATGAAGATGAAAAAATGAGAGTTTGTGCAATCCTACATTATGAGGATATCTCATCTTAGAGATCAATTTCAAAGAGTTGGAGAAATTGTGCCTAACAGGGAATTGGTGATTGTTACTCTTAGAGGTCTCCCTCCTATTTGGGAAACCTTCATTACTACTATAAGAAACAACATGTTTTCCCATAATTTGATGATATTGTTGGAAATGTCACTCAAGAAGAATCAAGGATGGATTCTAGAGGTAGGATACAAAATCATGAAGAAGGAGAGCTTGTTGCATTCATCACTTGCGACAAGATGAAGAAGAAAGGAAAAGGAGGTCCATAAAATTCAAGAAATCCTCCTCCTCGAACTTCAAATAGAAGGTTTTTAATATCCAAGGAATCATTTCACGTCGATTGATTCAATTGTCATAAGGGAGGCCACTATGCTCAATATTGGCCCGAGATGAACAATGGTCGACACTACAACACTAGAAGCAACAACAACAAGTTTGATGATCGAAGAAGAAGAGATGAACGAAGGAATGATCACAATGAAAGAGAAGAAAGAAGAAGAAGAGATGCTCCAAGTGATCATGAAGAATATCATCGTCCTAAAAAGAAGTCAATATTCTCCAGGTATGAAAGTATTATTTATGCCCTTACTAGTTCCTCTTTTTAATATCCAAGGAATCATTTCACGTCGAATGATTCAATTGTCATAAGGGAGGCCACTATGCTCAATATTGGCCCGAGAAGAACAATGGTCGACACTACAACACTAGAAGTAACAACAACAAGTTTGATGATCGAAGAAGAAGAGATGAACGAAGAAATGATCACAATGAAAGAGAAGAAAGAAGAAGAAGAGATGCTCCAAGTGATCATGAAGAATATCATCGTCCTAAAAGGAAGTAAATATTCTCCAGGTATGAAAGTATTATTTATGCCCTTACCAGTTCCTCTCCTCCAGATTCTGTTGGAAATAATACTGAGAGGGGGGGTGAATCAATATTATCAACTTAATAACTTTTTCATTTCATAGTCAGATTTATATACGCTACTTCAATGAAAGGAACTCGCGTGTGCACGCAACTGTTCTAAAGGCAACTATTGTATATCCAATGAACTTATGATTTAGTTAATTCATCATCTGTTGATCTTTAATTAGTGCATTAGTACTTAATTAACCATTAAACAATAAACATGTGCAGTAATAACATAATAAGAAATCACACATAAGAGACACACATGAACACCAAGATTTAAGGTGGAAACCCAATGCAAGAGAAAAACCACATGTTGTTGTCATATTTGTCTTCTTTTAATATAAGAAAAACATGTTTACAATCTTGTACTAGTGCAGACTCATACCAGTACACAAGTGATGAGCCCCAATTTTTGGTATAATTTGGGCTCATTTGGCCTACTTGCTTTGCTCAAACCATTCACTTTTTACTGCTTATGCATGCATTTCTTAGTTTATTCGTGTTGTTTGTAGGAAGAAGGGTAGACATTTTATCTACGTGACTAATGCATGATGCTTTCAGGTTTTTGGCATTAAAAGGGAGAAAAAGACAACGAAAAAGGAGACAAGGAGACAATGAGGTGGCACTGCTGGTTTTTAGGGGAGGATGTCCACGGTCTTGGGGACCTTCCTCGTGATTCCCACCAAGAACTCCGAGCTCCAATCCATCTCCCCACCGAGCTTAGAAGCAGCCAGCTGTTCTACAGGAACAGCAGTTATAACTGTTCTACAGGAACAGCAGTTATAACTGTTCTACAGGAACTGTAGTTATGACTGTCCTACAGGATCAGCAGTTAAACTTTAGTTGGACAGCCGAGCTCCTAAAATCAAGGACATCTGTTGGATGATCGTTTTTGCATAAATACTGAGGCCGTAGCCTTGCAGAGAAGCTTTTTGAACCTTGGCATTACTCTTGTAATTGGAAAGTACGAGCTAGAGCTCAGTCTTTGTTCCTTTTTGTAAGCCAATTTGGCATGACATCAGATTATGAATAAAGAAGGCAGATTTTGATCTAGTTCTGAGTTTTCTCAAGGAGCTATAGCTCTCAGGTTAGGGCCCAACCTGAGAGCAATAGATCTCCTCAGTGTTGTAATGTGTTTGCATTTCGTTCCAGCACTTTGAGTTTGTTTATTTTCACATGCAATTCGAATTCACAGTTTGGTAATTTAGTCGTTTTCATGAGCATAGATAGGACTAGTTTATGGTGATTTGCTTTCGGTTGTTCAGTTAGACTAGCAGGTTGATAATACGTTGGAGCTCCAAGAAAAAAGGTTGAGGAAGTCTCCACTGCCATCTCTGTTTGGAGATGGGAGTGCAGCCTATACCAACTACAAAAATACGCAGTTCTTCACTTTATACATGCTGCAACATAGTCTCATTTATGATAGATCTTTCCATGCACTTCACTCTTGCACCATACACCTTCATCACCGCTTCATGCACATTCCTCTACACGCTTTATATTCCTGTTCATTGAGTTCATAGCACAAGTAGCATAGGATTAATGAATTTTCATCTTGGTGACAGTCATAAGCCATTTGTTTCATTTACACTGCTCTTCATCGTTCTATTACCTTCTTCTTCGTCTTGATCACGCATACAACCACATCCTTGACCTCTGCTCCACTCTGTTATCTCCCAAACTCCTCCACTCCTCACGTAACTTCATTCTTTAGACATTTCGTTGTTATAACCCTCCATCCATCAACCCACTTCATACACTCGTTCTCCATCCTACTTCTCCACTCCTGAGCCATCACCAGCTTTATTCCTACCTTGCACATCTCCCCCTACTATTCCATCACTCCACCATCACTTCAAACACCCAAGGTAGGTCATCCTGTAGCAATTTGTAGACTTCCTGTAGAAACCCCTGCGTTTCCTGTAGAATCCCCTGCAGACATCCTGTAGGAGGCCACTCACTCGGTTGCTGAGCCTCTGAACGTGAGGAACCTCTGTGGACTGATGCTAAGGATCTCTGGGGACCTCTCCTAGCCTCCCCAACCTTTCCCAAGCTTTCCTTCCTTCCGCATCACACCTGCACAACCAAACCCTAATAAGCACAAAATCACAATCACTCCATCCACTTAAAGAAAAAATACAAAAACATGTCTTTTAAGATGCAAGTAGATTAGATTCATGCATTTTCACTTATTAGAAGTAATGGCATCATTGGTAGAAGTTTCCTTCACATTCTTTGCATCATAGAGGTTAGACCAGTTAAATTAGGGTTTCCTAGGGTTTCCATGTTTTGATTTACTTTCAGCTCATTTTTGCCAAGTAGATTAGTCTTCTTTGAGCTAGCTTTCGTCCATCATTTAACAAGCTTCTTCTGAGAGCCTATAGAAGTTGGCTTGAACCCTAGCGGACTTGTGCCAGCTGACCAAGTGACAGCTGCGACAAGAGCTAGTACTTGTGCATACAGCACCGTCGCTTCCAAGTTTGTACGAACTACCGGGTTGATAAAATTAAGAGACAGGAAGCCCCAGGAGTTGTAGCATTATTGCTACAATACTGGAGCTCACCATCTTTTTGGCGCCATTGCCGGGGAAGCATCAGAGTATTAGCAATTGTTGCTTTTCTTCTACTTTCTTACTCTTACCTTCTGCTAAGTAGTTTACTTCATTTCCATTCTGCAAAAGTAGCATAGCATTTCCTGCTTTCATAGATTAGCATTTCCTTTCTGCAAGCGTAGACTAGCATTTCCATTCCTGCAATTTCGTTTGAGCAAAGTAGATTAGTCCTTTCCTGCTTTCAGTTAATTTTGCATCTTTCATAGATAGTTGTAGATCAATCTGTCTCAGTTTTGCAGGTACCAAAAGAAAAGCAAAGCAAAAGCAATCAAAGAGAAAAAAGAAAGTCTTTTCCATTTCATGCCTCGTAGGAACCGAGATAGATCAGGCAAATTCCTACCAAACACCCCCACCACATCACTGAGTCACCCTTCTCTCCTCTTTGGTGACAGTGACCTAGAAGAACCTATAGGTGAACATCCTGAGATATCCAAAGATCCTATAGTAGAAGAAGAGTTAGAGACTACTCCATTTGAAGCTATGGCTGATAATAGAAGAGAAGATGAGAGAATAGAAGGTGCCTTCCCCATCCGAGAGACCAATGGAGAGATGAAAATGAAAAACATTAGCCCCTCCGCCTTACCTCACTTCCATGGGTTGACCACTGAAGATCCAGATACCTTTCTATTTGAGTTTGTTGTCCTTTGTAGAACCTATGACTATACTGAAGATGAGAAAAAGTTGAAACTTTTCCCTTCCACTCTCAAGGATGCAGCACTACGCTGGTTCATGGGTTTACCTGGGAATAGTATCACTACTTGGGCTCAGATGCAGCAAGCTTTCAACACCAAGTACCGGGATTACTGTAGGTCCAAGGAAACAAAGGGGGAAATCTTTCGGATGTCCATGGGAAATGATGAGTCCTTAGAGGATTATGAGGAGAGGTTCCAACTAAGCTATAAGCGGGCCAGGTGCACACTTGACCCTGAATCCCTCAAGTTGGTCCTACTCCGAGGAGTCCCTGAAGACCTCTTAGATACCCTTCACATGTTAGCTGGGGGGGGACATTTACCAACTGCCTTATGAGGACATCAAGACTGTGTTTAGAAACCACTCCAGGGTAGCTCGGAAACGAGGTAGAGGAAACCACCTCTCAACTAGTGTCCCTTTCTCCAAACATGAGCTTGCAAACCAATTAGAAGATCTTAAGAGTGAGTTGAGACAAACCATTTCCATGCAGCTTGATACATTCAGGATTCAGCAAAAGAAAGAAGAGGCTGAGAGAGCCTTGGCTGTCTTCTGTCCTAGGTGCACAAGGAGGCACCCTAAGAACGAATGTCCATTGCATTCGGTTGAAGTGTGTTTCGTTTGTGAGGAGGACCATCCCACAAATCAGTGTCCAACCTTACCTGGGTTTAAAGCCATGTACCAAGGGACCGAAGCTCCCACAGAGCCTCTCTACTACCTCAACCAAAGGAGGCCACAAGGATCTAGACCTTATCAGCAGGGGATGCAAGGGGCATCTCAAGCTTATTACAACCCCAACCAGTCAACTCCTATGCCTTCCTAGGGTCCCCCTGCTCATCCTTCATGGTCCATGCCTCCTCCATGGTCTTATCCACCTCAGTACCCCACTCAACCTACCTCTCATCCATATCACTCACATACCCAGCCACAGCCTCAATGCAATGCACCTCAGTCGGGGTGGAGGCCCCAATACAACACTCCTCCTTCCATTTTTCCTCCACCACCAGTTCAACCTCAACCATTAACTCCTGCTCCTCCAAGGCAACCTCAAATGCCTGCTCAACCAAACCCGAACCCCAACAATAGACAGGCCCAGCAGGTATACACTGGGGAAACCTCATGCCCTACCTATGCTGTGGAGATCCAGGAGATCAACCTTCGATCTGGAAAGACTCTACCAGATCTGGACTGGATCAAATAGTCATTACTCCACTCAATATCATGGGCTAATACCATGGTATTGACCCCTGGTATTCTTTACTCTTGAATTTCCTTAATTTTCCAACATGTACGTGCTTTTCCTCTTGTGAAAGTGTGTGTATACGTATATGATCTTTTTGTTATGTGAACCAACGTGTATACGCTATTTTGACAAAGTGAACCAGCGTATGCTTCTTAAACCATTCTCTTTCTTCAATATCTAGAGTCTGATCTGTAATGCTTTGTTGTTAACCTATTTCACTGTGATCTGTCACCATTGTGAGTTGCCATCAAGGAAAACACCTGTATCATAATGCCAACATAGTCGTGGGATAGTGTATTGCTTGATAGTGGGGTCACTCATCATGTCTCTAGGTATAAGGAATTTCTCTCTAATTTGGTAGAGAGGGAGTAAAATTTTAAAATTATTCTTGGAGACAAATCCACTCATCCTCTCAAAGGCTTTGGGTTCATTAAATTTCATTTCAAATCCGAGGAATTTGTTTTTCTCCATCATGTGATGTATGTGTTGGGATTGAGGAAGAATTTGGTATCAATATTTGCTTTCGAATACAAAGGGATGAGGGTTGCCTTCATCAAGGGAAAGGTTCTTACTTGGCCTATTGGATCACTTATGAGAGATGCATTCACATTGGGATCGATATTTGAAGGAATACCTCTTCTAGCATTGGTCCATGATACTATTCATCTAAGCAAGCTATGGAACCAAAGATTGGCCCATCTACATTATGACACTCTTCCCAAATTTAAGAAATTGGTCTTTGGTATTCCCGTTGTTTAATCCCAACATGATGGAGTATGTCCAGATTGTGTCATTAGAAAGAAGATAAGGGGACCATTCCCCTTTAGTGATAACAAGATGAATGACATCCTCCATCTCATTCATTCTGACATATGTGGTGTGATGCCTGTGCATTCTATTGGTGGTCATCTTTACTACATCACCTTCATTGATGATTTCTCAAGGAAGATGTGGATATACTATTTGAAGAACAAGGATGAAGCCTTCAAAATGTTTATGGAGTTCAAAGCTTTGTTCAAAAATCAAACAAGGAAGAAAATCAAGATATTCAGGTCTGACAATGGTGGAGAATACATATTAAAGGAGTTCAATGATTTTTGCAAGAAATAAGGTATCAAGAAAGATACAATTGTGCCCTATACTCCCAAACTAAATGGAGTACTTTAAAGAAAGAACATGCCTATTATAGAAGTTTCTTGTGCCATGCTCCATGATCAAAAGTTTTCGAAGTTCCTTTGGGGAGAAGCAACGATTGTTGTCGTATATACCTCATCAAGCATTGAACAAATAGACCCCTAAAGAAGTTTTCATGGGTGTCAAGCTCGATGTTATCCACCTCAGTATCTTTGGTTGTCCCGTACATTTTTATGTACCAAAGGATAAATGAAACAAGTTAGAAACTATGGGAAGAAAAGGTGCATTTGTTGCATATTGTGAAAATTATAAATCATTTATAATATATATTCCTAGTCAAAGGAAGGTTGAAATTAGCAGGGATGTAATGTTCGATGAAGATGTTTCCCTTGGGAAAGCAAGGGACCTTCCTCTGCCTCCTCCTCCTGAGAAGAGGAATGATCATATGGATATTTTAGATGGTCCTTCGGTGCCCAAACCTGAGACAAATTTTTTTGACCATATGGATCCCTTAGATCCTCCTACTGGTAAGAGACCACTTTGGCTCTGTGACACATTACAATATGATGAGAGACAAGTTCCCATCTAAATATCGTGTAGAGAAAGGAAGAAGCCATGCAGGTACCAGATATATGTTGCAGCCGTGAGCACTATGATTCAAGCCAAACCTCCCACCTTTTAAGAAGTCGTGAAAGAAAAAGTTTGGAGGGATGTTATGGCCAAAGAATATGGATCAATTATGAAGAATGACATATGGCATGTTTTATCGAGACTGAAGGGGAAATTCTTGGTGACTTCAAAGTGGATATTCAAGATCAAACATGGATTTGATGGTAGCATTGAGAATTCAAGGCAAGGTTTGTGGCTTGAGGATTCTCCAAAAAAGAGGGAGAAGTTGTGACAATATATTTGTACTTGTGGCTTGATATACAACCATTCGTTCCGTAGTTTCTCTTGTTGCAAGTCAAGGATGGACCCTTCATCAGATGGACGTGAAGACAAGATTCCTCCATGGTATGTTACAAGAAGAAGAGTATGTTGAGAAACCATAAGGATTTGAAGTAGAGGATCGAAAGACACATGTTTGCAGGTTGAAGAAGGAATTGTATGGTTTGAAGCAAGCCCCAAGAGCATGTTATGCCCGCATCGATAGTTATTTGGTGAAGCTAGGATTCTCAAGAAGCAATTTCTATCACAACCTCTACTTCAAGGTAGTCCAAGGTATGTCATTGATTTTGGTTTTATATGTTGACGATCTATTATTGACAGGTAGTGAACCCTTGATGATCAAGTGTAAGAGCGAGTTAGCCTCTCAATTCGAGATGAAGGACCTTTGACTCATGCACTACTTTCTAGGCCTTGAGGTGTGGCAAAGGCCCTATGAGATTTTCCTTTTACAAGGAAAATATGTCATGAAGTTAGTGGAGATATTTCGAATGGCAAAGTGAAAATCCCTACCCACGCCGATGGAAATGAATTTCAAGAAGTTATGTGGAGAAGTTGCAAGACCTGATTTGGAAAATCGATCTGAGTATAAATAGTTTATTGGGGCTCTAATGTTCTTCATTAACACCCTTTGGACATATGCAATGCAATGAACACGTTGAGTCAATCCATGACCGAGCCTCTCCATGCACATTAGATCACTGCCAAACACATTTTGAGATATTTGCATGGGACGATCACCCTTGGTCTAATATATTCTGCCAGAGATGTTCAAATTCATGGATATGCTGATGTTGACTGGGCAGAAAATGTTTTCAATAGGAAGAGTACATCTAGACATTGTTTTATCCTTGGATCTACCATGATATATTGATGAGCAGAAAGCAGGAGTCCGTAGCACTGAGTATCGTCGAGGCATAATACATTTCCACTAGCTTGGCTAGCTACGAAGTCGTTTGGTTGAGAAATATCTTTAGAGAGCTATCTAAGCAGGTCCTAGACACTACAGTGATATATTGTGACAATAAGAGTGGGATCCATATGGCAAAGAATCTTGTATATCATTAAAATTCCAAGCAAATAGATATTCAATATCATTATATTTGATACATGATGCAGAGAGGATCCGTTAGACTCCATCATATATCGAAAAATGAGTAGATTGTAAATATTCTCACCAAGGCTTTGTCGAAAGTGATGTTTTTGGTCTCTAGAGAGTAACTTGGACTGATAGATGTGACCCCTCCTAATAAGGGACATCACTAATTCAGGACATTAAGCCCACTCTACCCCCCTCCTTGAGCTCTCAGGGTGTGGAATTGAGATGGAGGGCTCCTGGGGTTGAGGGATATCTGGAAAATATGGTATCACCCCTGTGACAACCCATAGGGTGTGTGTGATCCTTGTATATTTTGAAAATTCAGGTATCTCACCCTATCTTGGTCTTTACAAAGTATACCCCAATTGGCATCATACCCACAAGTTGGGCTTGTTGGGATTGTCCCTCCCTGTTTGGCCAACAGGTTGAGGAGGCTTGGGTTTGTGTGATCCGTACATTTGGTAAGTTGGGTATCTCCCCCAAGCTCGAATTATGATGCAAGTGTTCTATAACATGAATCTTAAGGGTCATTGTTGGGAAGATTATTGGACAATAGATTGGGTTGAGATGTGCTCCCCTATATCACCTATTTCTCGATATGGGGTTGAAGATGTTTAGCTTCATCATGAGATTTTGGGTTGAAATGTGCTCCTCGATGTAGTTTCAGGTTCAGATGTTCTCCTTGATATTGTTTCAGATTAAGATGTTCTCTTCGATGATTCTTATTCTTTATATTCCAAAATGTTTTAGCAGACAGAGTTGAGCAGAGACGAGACATGATATGATGACAAGATACACATGATTATTACATGATGCAGCTAGAATTTCTCCCTAGCTGTGAGGGAGTGTTAATTTGGCATCTCATTAACAAATTCCAACCATGGGACTAGATTCCTCTTTTCAAGATGACCAATTTTGACTATTGAAGCACTCAATTTGGTTAAAGGAAAGTGTACTTATGAATCAAATCCCACATATGCACATTTGAACAGGCCGACCCTAACAGCAAATTGGACACCCTTGGAAGCCTATAAATACAAGTGACCTCAAGCTCATTTGGACATTATCAAGAATCTTCTTCTTCTATTCTTCATTAATTAATTCACACAGGTCTGAGGTTGGGTCAAGGAAATTGTTTCGCACAGGTCAAAGATTACAAGATCCGAAGCTCTCACATCTTTCTAAGGTTTTGAATCTCAACGCGGGCTTCTCAAAGGAAATTTTTGACTATAGTCACAAGATCAAAAGTTCAAGGTAGCAACTAGAAGCTCTCAATTTCATGCATACCTCTTCCTCCCTGCGACTGGAAAGTAGGTCTAAAATTTCACATTTGACCGTAGCTAACCACAGTTGACCGCAGATAGGAAAAGTTGTCTCTAATTTATTTTGATGCCAAAAACATATTTCTGAATGTTTTTGGGATAACTTTTTTGGATCATATTGTATTGGGCTCATTGTACTCTCTTCTAAACATTTCATGACAATCTAATAGAAGAGTAATTTCAGAGGGGTTTCCCCCTTGTGGGGTTTTCCCCTCGTATTTGACCAAACCTGGTGTATTTTGTTGATGTGTTGATTGTCTCCTTTGTCATTGCATTTAATGTTGTATCTTCAATTACTGTTGGTGATTGGAAACATTAATTATTATTGAAAATATTTCTAATTGAAGAATTGAATTAGGCTAAAGTAATTGAAACAACATAGAACAATCTGAAAATTTAACAGAGATGGCACTAAGTCAATAGTAAGGAGTTACAAAGAGGGGGAAAATGCCTAAATTTGGTACTTGTGCTTTGATACCATGTTGGAATAGGAAGGTAAATCCCAATTGTGTTTTGCATTAATGTGAGCATCATTATATACATGAAGAGGAGTGATTTTTGGGATTCAAATACCAAAGTCTCTTCCCATTCTAACTATTCAAATTTTTTTATTTTCATATTTATACATTTTTGCCCAATCCCTAAGGATTAGGTGTTCAGAAATAATTATGGCTATAATACGGTATTTTAGTAAAAAAAAAAATCAAGTTTTATATATATTTGAGTTGGTTAATTACGTTGAGAAGTTTTCTACAATGAAAATGTTATATTTCCACATTAAATGAAGTGTTAAACCAAATGAATCGAGACCTCTGGTTCGAGACACATGAGAATCGAACCAATGCTGAAAGGAAAACTACAAGGTATGTGTCTATTTCACTCGCGGGTTCAAATCGGTCGCCTTAGAGCCTGCCCGAGGATGTCAAAAATATGTTCAACAAGTACTCGGAGAGTGGTAGGCAGATGACCGTCAAGTCTCTCCACCGATTTCTCCTTGAAGTTCAAGGGCAGAATGATACCACCGAGAAGGATGCCGTGCATGTCATCAAAGTGTTACAATATCGCAGCCATATGAGCATCTTCCAATGTCAGGGCCTCAAGATTAACGAATTTTTCCACTTTCTCTTCAGCGAAGATCTCAATCTCATCATCAATTCTAAGGTATCCAAATTTAGACCTGAAAGGAGTACAGAAAACAACAACGGTGCTTAGTACGTGGAAAATGGTTGTAACGTGAGTGAAACATGCTACTGGATGGCTCCAAGAACCTTTAAAAGGAATGATGAGAGGTCTGCAGTATACAAAAAATGGAACTCGGTGAAAGAAAGGCTCAAATCTCTGCAAATTTGTTTATGGGAGGAGAGATGGAATGTAGACAATGGGTTTTCTTTTCCACTAGGACAGCCTACGAATCTGTACGACAGACATGCAGTGGTCAGGAATTGCATGTAAGGCAAATGGAAATCTCTAGCAGTAAAGGGAAAATTTAGATGGATCGAGTAGAGATTGAGCAGCGCACGGTCCCATACAACCTATGGTTTTGGACCTAGTCATCAATTACAAAGAAAACCAGTACGAGTTTAAATAGGGGACAAAAGTCTAGGGGTGGCTACAGAGTGGAAGACCCATATCTAAAGGATTTGTTTCAGGTTTTTATCAAAAATATTTCTGGGAAAAGCCCGGGCAGACCGAAGTTCAAATCTCATTGAGTACAATGACCTACTGTGGTGGCAGCTAGAGGGGCGGATTCCCCTTTCCCGTGAGTCTGCTCTCGCTAAAATCATAGGAACTTAGTATACCCGACTTGCAGGTGGTTGGTTATGCTCTTGGTGTTATAGTGGCAGCTATGAGGTTTGATCCTTGGTCTCCCATAGATTAGGCCTGGTAGTTACTGATTCACCATGTGGTTAAAAAAAATATTTTTGGGAAAATGATCATGTTATGGGTCATGAGTACGGATCAAGTGTCAGATTTGAAGAAAAATTCCCAATATGTCACAAGTATTTTTGTTGTATTATAAAGTTTGATTTTTTTTTGGGAAAGTTTTGTAGGAAGAGATTCTTTTGAAACATTATGGTATTCAAAGGAACTCTACCATTATCTAGAATCTTCGGTTACAAGGAGGTGCCCCATGAGCAAGCACATCAACCAAATCAACATTGCTAGACAAGGGTTAGTTTTCTTTCAAATATGTATTAAGAGGGAAAGTGGGCACCCAGGACAAACAAATCCCAAATTTGACAATTTTAGGTCTATACATAGTAGAAAAGATGGAAAAAGCTCCAGATTTGTCCATAGAACTACCAGAATTAAGTAGTCCCTTCAACACCTTACAAAAACAAACTATCATTTGTCGATTTAATAGTTTCTGGCTGAAATATGAAGATCAAAGTGAGTGGATCTACCTCAATTGGACTAGAGACTATGATATTTATATGTGTGCAAAAGGTTTTTTAGTGGTTCAGTTTCATGCCCAAAAAGATTACAATCATGTCATAAATGATGGACCATGGTTCTAGGGAAGGGTAGGTCTCTTCGTAAACCCTGGTTCTCTGGTTTTGATGAAAACTCAATGGTGGTTTTAAAAATTCTGGTTTGGGTAAGGCTACGTAATCTCCCACTCCCTTTTTGGCACCATCTAGTCATAGAAGGCATCAGAAGCTCTATGGGACGATTCCTAAAGTTGGATCGAGAAAGAATGGAAAAAGGGATCTTCACTTTTCCTCAAATTTGTGTGGAGATGGACTTAAGAAAATGCCTTCCAGAATGTATTTGTTTGACACATAAAGATTTTAAGTGGACATAGGTTTTTGATTTTGAAAACATTGCCTTTAGATGTTGGGTTTGCCACCAAATAGGGCACTTGCAAAATACATACAAAAAAGTAAAGAAAAAAAACAAAGAAGAGACTGCAAAAACCAAAAGGATGGCAATTTCCAGAACCCCCATCGCCCAATAAAGAGGATGAAGAAATGGTTGAAACCCAACAACAACTCGAGATAGAAAAACAACAAGACCCCTAAGAGGAGGGAGAAGAAATGGTGGAATAACATAACAAAAAAATAGAGAATCCAAAAAGCCCAACAGCTGCTTAGAACATTGAAACCCATTAGAGGAAAAAATTAGCAATCAAGGCACGGGTGAAGTTAAGCGATCCCACGTATCTGAATGTTTTGACTCAAATAAAGAAGCTCCAAACATCTCTAGAAATAATGAACTAGCAAGTGTCTCTACTACTCCAACCCTTAGGGTTTGGCAAAAAGTCCAAAAGTAAAAAGGCAAAAAAGATAAGTCCAGTTTATCTGGAAATCTGTAATTTTATTTTTTATTTTTATTTTTTGGTAGCTTTGCTACTACGTGTATGTACACACATGGGCCCCTCGGGACAATTCCTGAATTCTTTATGCATCTACACAATGTAACTTTTCATTTTTATTAATAGAAAGTTACTGACTTTTTCTTTGGAAAAAAAAATGTAGTGTTAAATTTAAAAATAATATTAATACATAATACATAATATTGAATAAATTAAAAATAAAAGTAAAAAGTAATAAATTGATTCAATTCAATTTGTTACATTGTAATTTATTTTTTATTAATAAAATTACATTTATTTTTGTGAGAAAAAAAATAATATGCTTATTATATTAAAATAAATTGAAATAATAATGATTCATATTAATAGCCATGATATTGTTTGAGTGCGTATTTTCACAGTTGTTCATATTGTACATAAACTTTTGGAAAATGTCCTACATTCAACTCGAGAAGTCTATCTACAACCATGATATTTCAAAACATACAAATACTTAATAAATTTAATTAATAAACATATAATTTGAAATAAGGATATTTCTATATATAGAGATATGAAATATATATATAATATAAATAGTAAATATAAATCAAATCCATTTTACTATTCCCCATGATTGATGCACTGGCGGGCCATCTAACCTGATCTTGAGATGAGAACAGACAAGAGCATAAGGGAAGGCAGGCTTCCTTCCACTTGGCAGCCTACATTGACACAACGTTCCCATAAGGAAACAAGTATATGGCAAGTTAATGGTTGTTGTTATGACACAGAGCTGGTTTGTGCAACATTTAGGGAAGGCACACTCGCGTAGGACTTCGTATAGTGAGGAGAGGAGGTTTTTCATTATGGGAGGTCATGGATTGAAACAAGCAAATAATGAAAAAAGGTGGCGATAAGGAGATCAAATGGTAAGGAGAGAGCCTTTGCATGCTTATAAGCAACCATCCATAGTGGGAGGAAAACAAATTTGGAATTCTTTGATCAACATAATCAATCCATGGAACAATTGAGTCTAATGGGTCTAATCTTGATCCTAAACAACAATTGCTTCAAACTCCTCTCTCCTTCTTGAATGGCCTCCCATAGTGCAACCAACACTTGCAGGTTTGGTGTTTTGGTTTTTCCTCTTTGGAATAATGTTTCATTCTTGAATTATGTGTTGAAAAATGCAGCAAGAAAGTTTCAATTTGATTTTTCCTTGGTCAAATTGAGAAAAATCGAATTTCCACATCAAGAGACAACTTGGAGGTAGTTAACTTGTGTGACATGGCTCTTGTCACTTAGTTAGCTCATTAAATTTGAGTTAGAGGGCTTGGAGTTTAGTTAAGCATGTGTGATTTCTAATTTGTAGCAATACAAGTCAATTATTTCAAGTTTTTTTGAGTTAAACTAGTTATAATAATTAATGGAACTAGTGGAAGGTCAGTTGTGTAGTGGGACAATAGTCTAACTCAGTAATCATCTAGTTAACTAATCAATTTTCCTGAAGTATCTAGTGCATGCAGAGAATTCGAGTTCCCTAGTTGTGGTGTAGATTCAAAGGCAATGTAACATCAGTTATAGACTAGTATTGAGTGTACAAGGGTTGCATATAGTCATATGATCAACCTTTGGAATTGTACAATCAATTGGAGGAAAATTCCTAAATAATAAGGGCTAAATTCCTCAGTAATTGCACAACGAAATAGGGGTTGAGGAAGAGGCAAAATTTGACTAATTTTGGGTCAGAGCTTCTCATTGAGAATAGAGATAGGTGGTTCACTTGTAGGGTGAGCTCAAAAAGAGCTAGCAATTGTAATACATTATTTATTCATCTTATTAATGCAAGCAGGATTAAGGGGTTTTTAGCAGTTCCTTTCCCCTATAAAAATATTGTACATGTGTGTGATTTCTTATTGCATCTCTGAGATTGTTATTCTAAATTATGAATTGAATTTTGAATAGTAGTAGAGTAGAATTGTGTCTCTTGATTTAGATTAAAATTTCTTAAGCAATTGCAATTCTACACCATATTTATGCATTCTCTTGTCTTTGGTTCTCTTTCATTTTCAAGCTTTATAGGCTTCTAGTATCTTCTCCCCTCATTGGGCTTAATTATTTTGGGAGGTTTGTTTTTGTTTTAATTTCCCTCCCTTGTCCTACACACTTTTCACCTCTCTTCCCCCAAGTCTCTGGTCTCCTCACCTATCCCTCTAGTTTACCTCTTGGTTTCCCCTTCCCTCCATGTTCCCTCGTTCCTCATTTTCTTTTGTTCTACCCCCTGTTACACCCAGAGTCTCCCCCGCCAACACCCCCCCCCCCCCCCCCCCCCCCCACTGCCTCCCCCCCCCCATAATCCCCCCTTTTCTATACTTCTGGGCTCCCCCTATGCCCTTCCTTTTTGGCCCTTCCCCCATTTCATATGTTCTATTGAGTTGCTCTCCTCTTATACTTATTGTAGTGAAAATTTTAGGGGTTAATATTCACAGGTGGGTTAATTTTCCATGCTTTTTCCAAAAACCGATACGCCTATTCAATTTCTTCTAAAAATTATTCACCCATATTTTATAGTACAAAATTATTTTACCTTAAAATTCACCAAATTTTTATAGGGGCCATATCAAATCGTTATAAATTTAAATATTTTTACAAAAATATAGCTAAGTAGTTTATAGTTTTCGTATTGCTGACTAGTAAGATTCACCAAGGCTTGTAAACTTTAACAAAAAAATTCATACTTAAAATTTTCCATGGCCTAGCCTTTAGTTTTCCCTTGCCATTGTATGGCCACACATTGATTATTTGAGATGCCTCGCAGAGGAAGGCAATGACATTTTGACCCCTCCTCTCCTCTAGAATTCAATCCTCCCTCTATTCATGATGCTCATGCACAATTAGCTACAAGAGAAGCTATTGAAAGATATAAGGATATCATCCATGTGATTATTTAGAGAGAAATATCTGACGTGGAAAAAAAAAAATCGTGGAGGTGCGTTCTTGACACACGCATCGAGTAGGATACTAGAGACTGGATCACAAACATTGGGAACTTTATCAGAGCTAGAGCCTGCTCATACATGTATAATATCAATCTATATTGGTGTATACAGACTCTAATGGGAATATTCCTCGCAGACATAGTGAACACTTAGCATGAAATCATCATATGAATGTTATAGCTTTTGGAGAAAGTGGAAAAAAAACAGGAAGATCACACTCCTAACAAAGAGGTTGACAGGAATGGATTCCTCTACATCAAAATATGATAGAGAGATACATCCTCTTGGCTAGGAAGACACATCTATAGAACGAAAGTCAACATACACTTCTACATAATGAAAGTCAATCAAGCGCCACCTTACAACAATAGTTTAATTTTCAATAGTATTTATATAATTTCTAGTTTGTCTATAGTTTTCTTTGTAGCATTATATATAGTTTTTTGTGTCATCAAACCTTCATGTTAAAAATAGCATGAACAATCAGAAAATTTTGTGCCTATGTTATTGGTCTAGTTTTCCAAGTGGCAGACAAGTAGTGATAATCACTAAAGTATGCCAATATTGTATGTCAATGTTTTTTATAGTAATATAGCTATCATGATCTTACCAAAAAAGAAAAGACCATTTCACTATACAAATTAAAATAATGATTCATATTCATAATCATTATATTTTAAAACTTCATATTTAAATTTAATTAATAAGTATATACAAAATAAAAATAAGAATATTTTTATATATAGAGATGTGAAATTAATTACACAGATAGTTGTATTTATTTTGGAATAAGACTTCCATATTTTTATTTTTTTGTAAGTTAACATTCTATTCATTTAGAAAAGAGATATACATTTGATCCTTCAAAAAACATGTGGTCTCACCCCGACCGTGTTTGTTGACCATAGTCTGCAGAAGGTGGAAAAAATAAAAAATAGATACTAGTAACAGTGTCCACAAACGAGAGGGCCATAGGCTGCAATAGACAAACAAAACATAAAGAAAAACATAGGACATACTAATCGTTTGAGGTGACTGAAGTTGGGTTGTCTAGAGTAGGACTTGGAGGAGGCAGAGGATGGAAGTTTCACTGAACGTTCCCTTCAAAGTGTGCCATCCAATTCTCCATTTGTTCCACTTTCTCCACTAGATGGTTTTTTCCTTGCTAGACTACCAGCACTCGGCCCCTGAGCTGGCACTGGAAGTAATGCATGTGTTTCAGTGTTGCCATAAACTCATCGTGTTTTTCCCAATTAATTTGTTTTATCGCATCTACCTGCTACACCAAGGATTGGATTAGGCCTCGATAGTTTTCCAAACAGCATTGTTGCAATCCTTCTGGGTCTGGGACGTCATAATGGCCATCGTTTGGAGCTGCATGAGCCCTCCTGCACCCACCACCTCTCTAAGAGCCAAGAGTCTGTGTACTGCTACCAATGCGGGGTGTATTCGTGTCGCCGCTACTGCCACACTGAGTCAAATGCCCCCAACTCCGGCCACCATGTCGACCACTGCGAAGTCTGCCTCCTTGCGCTCCCCACGCTCCAGTACCTACACCCCGAGCCTTTCCCATCAGTTTGCTCCCACTTCCATCCACCATGGTTAATTATGTTGAGAAATTTTCTATAATGAAAATGTTATATTTCCACATTAAATGAAGTGTTAGACCAAATGAATCGAGATCTTTGAATCAAGACTCGCGAGAATCGAACCAGCGCCAAATGGGAAACTACAAGGTATGCGTCTACTTCACTCACAAGTTCAAATCGGTCGCCCTGATCCTGCTCAGGGACATCAAAAATATGTTCAACAAGTACTCAGAGAGTGGTGGGCAGATGACCATCAAGTCTCTCCATCAGTTTCTCCTTGAAGTTCAAGGGTAGAATGACGCCACCAAGAAGGACGATGTGCATGTCATCAAAGCATTGCAATAGCGTAGCCACGTGAGCATCTTCCAATGTTAGGTCCTCAAGCTTGACGAATTTTTCCATGTCTTCTTTAGCAAATATCTCAATCTCATCCTCAATTCTAAGGTATCCAAATTCAGACCTCAAAGGAGTACACAAAACAACAACGGAGCTTACTACGTGGACAATGGTTGTAACGTGTGTGAAACATGTTGCTAGATGGCTCCAAGAACATTTAAAATGAATGATGAGAGGTTTGCAGTATATAAAAAATAGAACTCGGTAGAAGAAAGGCTCAAATCTCTACAAATTTGTTTATGGGAGGAGAGGTGGACTGCAGAAAATGGTTTTTTTCCACTAGGACAGCCTACGAATCTGTGTGATGGACATGCAGTGGTCAAGAGTTACATGCAAAGCAAATGGACATCTCCAGCAGCAATGGGAAAAGTTTGATGGACCGAACAGAGATTGATTAGAGCACAGTCCCATACAACCTAGGGTTTTGGACCTAGTCATCAATTGCAGAGAAAACCAATACGAGTTTAAATAGGGCACAAAAGTCTAGAGGCGGTGGCAGAGGGGCAGACCCATATCCGAAGGATTTGTTTCAGGGTTTTATCAAAAATATTTCTCGGAAATTGATAATGTTATGGGTCTGGAGTACGGATCAAGTGTCAAATCTAAAGCAAAATTCCCAATATGTCACAGGTATTTTTGTTTTATTACAAAGTTTGATTTTTTCTGGGAAAGTGTTGCAGGAAGAGATTCTTTTGAAAGACTATGGTATTCAAAGGAACTCTACCATTATCCAGAATATTCGGTTACAAGGAGGTGCCCCAGGAGAAAGCACATCAACTAGATCAACACCGCTAGACAAGGGTCAATTTTCTTTCAAAGATGTATTAAGAGGGAAAGCGGGCACCCAAGACAAAAAAATCCAAAATCTGACAATTCCAGGTTTGTACATAGTAGAAAAGATGGAAAAAGCTCCAGTTATGTCCATAGAAATACCAGAAGTAAGTGGTCTCTTCAATATCTTACAAGAACAAGATACCATTTGTTGATTTAATGGTTTGTGGCTAAAATCTGAAGATCTAAGTGAGTGTATCTACCTCAACTGGACTAGAGATTGTGGTATTTATCTGTGTGCAAAAGGTTTTTTTGTGGTTCAGTTTGATGCCCAAAAATATTACAATCATGTCATAAATGACTGACCATGGTTCTAGGGAAGGGCAGGTCTCTTCGTAACCCCATGGTTCCTTGGTTTTGATGGAAACTCAATGGTGGTTTTAAAAATTCCAGTCATATAAGGCATCATAAACTCTCTGTGACGATTCCTGAAGCTGAATCAAGAAGGAATGGAAAAAACGATCTTCACTTTTGCTCAAATTTTTGTGGAGATGGACTTAAGAAAATGTCTTCTAGAATGTATTCATTTGACACTTAAAGATTTTAAGTGGATATAGGTTTTCGATTTTGAAAACATTGCCTTTAGATGTTGGGTTTTCCACCAAACAGGGCACTTGCAAAATACATGCAAACAAACAAAGAAAAAAACAAAGAAGAGACCGCAAAAACCAAAAGGATGGCAATTTTTAGAACCCCCATTGTTAGATGAAGAGGATGAAGAAATGGATGAAACCCAGCAACACTCGGAGACAAAAAAACAACAAGACCCCCAAGAGGAGGGAGATGAAAAGGTAGAATAACATAAAAAACAAGCAGAGAATCCAAAAAGCTCAACAACTGCTTAGAACATTGAAACCCCATTAGAGGAAAAATATAACAATCAAGACACTGGTGGAGTTAAGCGATCCCACATATCTGAAATTCCCGACTCAGATAAAGAAGCTCCAAACATCTCTAAAAATAATGAACTGGCAATTGTCTCTACGACTCCAACCCTTGGGGTCTAGCAAAAAGTCCAAAAGAAAAGAGGCAAAAAAGATAAGTCTAGTATATTTGGCAATCTGTAATTTTATTTTTTATTTTTATTTTTTGGTAGCTTTGCTACTACGTGTGTGTACACACCCAGGCCCCTCAGGACAATTCCTGAATGCTTTATGCATCTACACAATGTAACTTTTCATTTTTATTAATAGAAAGTTACTGATTTTTTCTTTGGAAAAAAAATAAATGAAGTGTTAAATTTAAAAATAATAATAATAATAAAACATAATATTGAAAAAATTAAAAAGTAATAAATTAAAATAATAATGATTCATATTAATAGCCATGATATTGTTTGAGTGTGTATTTTCACAGTTGTTCATATTGTACATAAACTTTTGGAAAATATCCTACATTCAACTCTAGAACTATATCTACAACCATGATATTTCAAAACATACAAATACTTAATAAATTTAATTAATAAAGATATAATTATAAATAAGGATATTTCTATATATAGAAATATGAAATATATATAAAATATAAAGAGTAAATATAAATCAGATCCATTTTACTATTCCCCATTATTGATGCACAGGCGGGACATCTAACCAGGCCTTGAGATGAGAACAAACAAGAGCATAAGGGAAGGCAGGCTTCCTTCCACTTGGCAGCCTACATGGACACAATGTTCCCATAAGGAAACGAGTATATGGCAAGTTAATGGTTGTTGTTGTGACACAAAGCTGGTTTGTTCAACATTTAGGGAAGGTACACTTGCATAGGACTTCGTATAGTGAGGAGAGGAGGTTGTTCATTATGGGAAGTCATGGATTGAAACAAGCAAATAATGAAAAAAGGTGGTGATAAGGAAATCAGATGGTAAGGAGAGAGCCTTTGCATCACGCTTATAAGCAACCATCCATGGTGGGATGAAAACAAAGTTGTAATTCTTATATCAACATAATCAATCCATGGAACAATTGAGTATAATGGGTCTAATCTTGATCCTAAACAAAAATTGCTTCAAACTCCTCTCTCCTTCTTGAATGACCTCCCGTAGTGCAACCAACACTTGCAAGTTTGGTGTTTTGGTTTTTCCTCTTTGGAGTCATGTTTCATTCTTGAATTCTTTGTTGAAAAATGCAGCAAGAAAGTCTCAATTTGAGTTTTCCTTGGTCAAATTGAGAAAAATTGAATTTCCACATCAAGAGACAACTTGGAGGTAGTTAACTTGTGTGACATGGCTCTTGTCACTTAGTTAGCTCAATAAATTTGAGTTAGAGGGCTTGGAATTTAGTTAAGCATGTGTGATTTCTAATTTGTAACAATACATGTCAATTATTTCAAGTTGTTTTCAGTTAAACTGGTTATAACAATCGATGGAACTAGTGGAAGGTCAGTTGTGTAGTGGGACAATAGTCTAACTCAATGATCATCTAGTTAACTAATCACTCAGCCTAAAATATCTAGTGCATGCAGAGAATTCGAGTTCCCTAGCTATGGTGGAGATTCCAAGGTAATGTAACATCAGTTGTAGACTAGTATTGAGTGTACATGTGTTGCATACAGTCATATGATCAACCTTTGGAATAGTGCAATCAATTGGAGGAAAATTCCTAAATAATAGGGGCTAAATTCCTCAGGAATTACACAAGGAAATAGGGGTTGAGGATGAGGCAAAAATTGACTAAGTTTTGGTCATAGCTTCTCATTGAGAAGAGAGATAGGTGGTTCACTTGCAAGGTAAGCTCACAAAGAGCTAGCAATTGTAACACATTTTTTATTCATCTGATTAATGCGAGAAGGATTAAGGGGTTTTTAGCAGTTCCTTTCCGCTATAAAAATATTTTACATGTGTGTGATTTCTTATTGCATGTCTGAGATTGTTATTCTAAATTGTGAATTTAATTCTGAATATCAGTAGAGTAGAATTGTGTCTCTTGATTTAGATTACAATTTCTTGAGCAGTTGCATTTCTACACCATATTTTTGCATTCTCTTGTCTTTGGTTCTCTTTCATTTTCGAGCTTTATAGGCTTCTAGTATTTTCTCACCCTCATTGGGCCTAATTATTCTAGGAGGTTTGTTTTTGTTTTAATTTCCCTCCCTTGTCCTACGCACTTTTCACCTCTCTTCCAGGTCTCTGGTCTCCTCCCCTATCCCTCTAGTTGACCTCTTGGTCGCCCCTTCCCTCCCTGTGCCCCCATTCCTTGTCTTCTTCTATCCTACCCCATCCCCTGTTGCACTAAGAACCCTACCCCCCGCACCCGCCCCCTCACAACCCCCCTTTTTCTACACTTTTGGGCTCCCCCTATGCCCTTCCTTTTTTGCCCTTCCCCTATTTCATATGTTCTATCGATTTTCTCTCCCCTTATACCTAGTGTAGTGAAAATTTTAAGGGTTAATATTCGCAAGTGAGTTAATTTTCCATGCTTTTTCCAAAAACCGATATGCCTATTCAATTTCTTCTAAAACTGGTTCACCCATATTTTATAGTACAAAATTATTTTACCTTAAAATTCACCAAATTTTATAGGGACCATATCATATCATTATAAATTTAAACATTTTTACAAAAATATAGCTAAGTAGTTTATAGTTTACGAATTGTTGACTAGTAAGATTCACCAAGGGTTGTAAAATTTAAGAAAAAATATCATCCTTAAAATTTTCCATGGCCTAGCCTTTAGTTTTCCCTTGTCATTGCATGGCCACATGTTGATTATTTGAGATGTCTCGTAGAGAAAGGAAGGGACATTCTGGCCCCTCCTCTCCTCTAGAATTCAATCCTCCCTCTATCATCCATGTGATTATTCAGAGAGAAATATCTGACGTGGAAAAACAAGTTCCTGGAGATGCATTCTTAGCACACATGTCGAGTAGGATACTAGAGACTGGATCACAAACATTAGGAACTTTATCAGAGCTAGAACCTCCTCATAGAGGTAGACTATCAATCTATATTGGTGTATACAGACTCTAATGGGAATATTCATTGTAGACATAGCGAACACTCAGCATGAAATCATCATATGAATGTTATAACTTTTGGAGAAAGTGGAAAAAAAATAGGAAGATCACACTCCTAACAAAGAGGCTGACAAGAATGGATTCCTCTACATCAAAATATAATAGAGAGCCACATCCTCTTGGCTAGGAAGACACATCTATAGAATGAAAGTCAACAAACACCTCTACATAATGAAAGTCAACAAACACCTCTACATAATGAAAGTCAATCAAGTGCCACCTTACAACAATAGTTTAATTTTCAATAGTATTTATATAATTTCTAGTCTATCTATAGTTTTATTTGTAGCATTATATGTATTTTTTTTATCATCAATCCTTCAGGTTAAAAATAGCATGAACAATCAGAAAATTGTGTGCCTATGTTATTGGTATAGTTTTCCAAGTGGCAAACAAGTAGTGATAATCACTAAAGTATGCCAATATTGTATGTCAATGTTTTTTATAGTAATATAACTATCATGATCTTACAAAAAAAGAAAAGACCATTTCACTATACAAATTAAAATAATGATTCATATTCATAATCATTATATTTTAAAACTTCATATTTAAATTTAATTAATAAGTATATACAAATTAAAAAGAAGAATATCTCTATATATAGAGATGTGAAATTTATTACACATATAGTTGTATTTATTTTGGAATAATACTTCCAGATTTTTATTTTTTTTCCTAAGTTAACATTCTATTCATTCAGAAAAAAAGATATACATTTGATACTTCAAAAAGCATGTGGTCTCACCCCAACTAGGTTTGTTGACCATAGTCTGCAGAAGGTGGCAAAAATACAAAAGAGATGCCAGTAACAGTGTCCACAAATGAGAGGGCCATAGGCTCCAATAGACAAACAAAACATAAAGAAAACCAGAGGACATACTAATCGTCTAAGGTGATTGAAGTTGGGTTGTCTGGAGCAGTACTTGGAGGACGCAGAGGATGGAAGTTGCACTGAATGTGCCCTTCGAAGTGTGCCATCCAATTCTCCATTTGTTCCACTTTCTCCGCTAGATGGTTTTGTCCTCGCCAGACTACCACCACTCGCTCCCTGAGTTGGCACTAGAAGTAATGCATGTGTTCTAGTGTTGCCATCAACTCATCATGTTTTTCTCAATTAATTCGTTCTACCGCATCTACCTGCTCCACCAAGGATTGGGTTAGGCCTCGAAATTTTTCCAAACAGCAGTGTTGCAATCCTTGTGGGTCTGGGGCATCACAGTAGCCATCGTTTGGAGCTGCATGATCTCTCCTGCGCCCACCACCTCTTCGAGAGCCAAGAGTCCATGTACTGCTACCAATGTGTGGTGTCCTCGTGTCGTCGCCACAGCCACACTGAGTCAAATGCCCCCAACTTTGGCCACCTCGTCGACCACCATGAAGTCTGCTTCCTCGCCCTCCCCACGCTCTAGTACCTGCACCCCGAACCTTGCCCATCGGTTTTCTCCTACTTCCATCCACCATGGTTACCAATGGAAGGGCCTCCTCCCTTCCCGTCCCTGACTTCACCAGGAAGTTAGACCACTTCGTTCAAGGGTTAAGACACATTTGTCACCGCCCAATCACACCCAATTCTGCCAATTGTGTTGCATCTTCTATTGAAATGAATTGATGCCCTCCCATCCACCAAAATGAACTTACGAAAGCACCTATAGAATGACCTTCACATTCCCTGCCACACCAGTCACTCCATTGTACAGAGCCGACTACCAGGAGGACGACAGTTCTCCAGAATCTTGACGCCTCCCAAACACCGCCCTCACCATGACACTGCCAGATTTTACAGAGACGCTCCTTACCCCAAATGAACCAGAAATAGCATTTTCCTTCACACTGTGCCTACCAACTCAGTCTAGCCCTGCAAGGCCCAAGAAAAACCAGGAATTGGGCTATGTTACACACAACAAACCACAATTCCCTAAAGAAAATCAAGAAACCAGCAATTATGTCACACCTATGATGCCTCTTTCATTTTCGAGCATGAGGCCAAGTATAGTTCCACCACCAAACTTGAGCACTGAACCGAAATCCTGGCACCTTCCTCATCCTGCTTATCAACCCGTTATCACTTCCCTTTCCCAAGGCACCGTAAATACTCACATGCCTAGGAGTTAAGGCTCCTGTATGCCATTCCCTCGTCTGCATGGTATGAGGGGGCTAGAGGTATGACCCTCCCCTCTGACCCATTCGTCACTCCTCATGAGGCCTGACGACCATGTTAGCCTTGATTATCACCCCCATCAGGGACGACTTCAAGAACCATAATTTAATTATCAATAATTATTATTAACCTCCACAAAATATTCAAAGTAGTATACACAAATCAAAGATTGAAATTTATCTCCAAAGTAGATATGTTTTTTTTGTCTTTTTAATTAAAATGATTAATTCAACAAAAAAATGTCATATGAACAAGTGTCTGAGTTACCTTTTTTTGACATGTGGTATTGATAATCCATAGTATTGTAACAAAAACTATTTACAACTTAAAAAACTACATAATAATAATAATAATAATGTGTTTTATTCTAAAATAAATTAATACGAAATTATGTTAATATTTATTTATTAAAATAGTTATAATACTGATAAAACAAATCATATTAAAAATAAAAATAAAAATAAAAAACTTCAATTTCTCCATGGATATGTTCTCTTAATATATTTGATAATATTTATTTACTAAAAAATTTATAACACTTATAATACAAACCAAATATAGGAAGAGGAAAAGCAAAAGTACAAGTTCTATTTTAAACATCTATTAATTTATAATATTTTATTCCTGATTATATTAGCTATGATTAAGTGGTAGTATTATAGTTACATTTGAAAAAATAGAAAAAGTGGTTTCTCAAAATTGCTTTTAAATCTAGTCAAAACCCTTACTTCTTGCTGAATTGAGGCTGGAAATTTTGATAGTAATATAATTATCGTGATCTTACAAAAAAAAGAAAAGACCATTTCATTGTACAGATTAAAATAATGATTGATATTCATAGTCATTATATTTTAAAACTTCATATTTAAATTTAATTAATAATTATATACAAAATAAAAATACAAATATTTCTATATATAGAGATGTGAAATTTATTATACACATAGTTGTGTCTATTTTGGAATAAGGCTTCCAAGTTTTAATTTAATTATCACTAATTATTATTAACCTCCACAAAATATTCAAAGTAGTATACACAAATCAAAGATTGAAATTTAATTAAATTGATTAATTAAAAAAAAAAACGTTATGAATAAGTCTATGACTTACCTTTTTTTTGACATGTGGTATTGATAATCCATAGTATTGTAACAAAGCCTATTTACAACTTAAGAAACTACATAAAATAAAATAAAATAAAATAAAAATAATTTCTTCAAAAATGTGTTATGTTCTAAAATAAATTAATATGAATTTATGTTAATATTTATTTATTACATTAGTTATAATATTGATAATGCAAATCATATTAAAAATAAAAATAAAAAACTTCAATTTCTCCATACATACGTTCTCTTAATATATTTGATAAAATAAATTAATACAAATTTATGTTAATATTTATTTACTAATTATAACAGTTAAATACAAAGCAAATAGAGGAAGAGGAAAAGAAAAAGTACAAGTTCTCTTTTAAACATCTCTTAGTTTATAAGATTTTATTCCTAATTATATTACTTATGATTAAGTGTTAGTATCATAGTTACATTTGAAAAAATAGAAAAAGTGATTCCCCAAAATTGCTTCTAACTCTAGTCAAAACCAGAGTCAAAACCTCTACCTCTAGCTTAAGTGAGATTGGCAATCTTGATAACCAGAATTATCTTTTCCTCTTCACTAATGCTAAAAGGAGAATGAACATTGTTAAGAGAAGAACTAATTCTAGGCTGGTCAATTCCCAAAACACCTTGGTATGAAAGAATGCAACCTTTGTGATACTAAGAGGGTTGAAGGCTAAAACCATTTTCTCCTAGATTGCCCAGCTCTTGCTTACATTCATTCTAATTTTCAAAATATTAGTCATACTACCAACCTCCTTACTTGTTAAGTCAACAAAACAACAGTGATCTAGAAATGCTTCTCTCTCTTAATTTCTATTTTTAAAATAAAATATTAAAAATCTCAATTAATGTCTTACATTCTTAAGGTCTAATATACAATATTAATCTTAGTAAATGTTAAACAAAATCATATATATATATATATATATAGAAAAGATATAATGTTTTGCATATTAGAGTTTACAGGTGAATTTAATATTTACTTTATATAAAATATTTCAATCATATTTTTAAATAAAATACATTTATTTTAATTTTATTTATATAAATATATGTAGACAAATAAATAATAACTTTATGAATAATTGTTTTTAATATTTTAATAAATATGTAAAAAAAATCCAATATCAACCACAAATAAAATAATTCAAATGGGGTATACAAATAAATCATATTGATTTTTAAAGTAAACCAAAAAAATTCAATTTAATAAATTTTATTTTTAAATATTTAATAAATTCAATTCGGTAAGTTTTTCAATTTTTATTTTATTGTTTTTTTGGTCTAGTTTCCAAGCTAGTAAGTGAGATAACATTTTTGCTAAATCGATGTAAATCTTTTCTATTGCAATGCAAATACATCTTACAATTACAGTCACTATGTGGAGAGGCACTTTGCTTTGTTATCACGTTCATAAGAAATAGTTAAATTAAAGAAAACACTAAAAAAAAAAAACAAACAAACAAACTTAATTTCAACTCAATTAAATTAAGCAATAAAACATTAAATTACTTCAATTTGTTATATTATAATTTTGTTTCACATTAAAATAAATTTAAATAATAATAATTCATACTTGTAATTATGATAGTTCAAAACTTTGTATTTAAATTTGATTAATAAACAGATAAAAACTTAATGCTTACAATAATTTATTTTGTTTATTTGCACTTATTTATATATATATATAACACATTAAAAAATTAAATTATAAAATATGTTAAGGAAAAGTGTCTTGAGTATATATGTTGCTATATGTAGTATGAGGGTTTTAATTAAATTAAAATTAAGAATATTTCTATATAGAGATGTGAAATCTATAGAAATATAATTAATTATTAAGAACTATCTTCATCCTAACTTGATAGTATTTATCAATGACATATCTAGAGGTACAAATATTTTCCAAGTTTTGCACTCAAAAGGAAGTTTCATCTTGAAATAGATTCCTATAGGAATTTGGTAGATCCATAATTAAGATGGAACAATGCTCTTGATACATCCTAGAGGGATCACATCTCTTGACGTGCATTCTCCAAAGATTTGATCAATCTCAAAGATTGATAGTTCTGAGGCTAGGATGGACACACACCATGGGTAATTTTTCATTGCTTAATTGCATTTTTGAATACATGGATGGATTCAATACCCTAAAAATCCCCTTGGACACTTCTATTTTGTAAAATACAAAGAAAAAACTTGCAATTCCAACAATTTTTTATTAGATTTTAAACAAAATTGACTAGAAAATGTACCTGAAAATGGACCAAAATGTAGAATAATAAAACTACTTGGAATGTTTTAACTATAACATTTTTTGTAAATTGATTTTAATTGCTTTATTTAATATATACATAGTTATTTTTTAAACATATATAATATATGCATAGTTGAAATTGGAATATTTACTTAACATGGGTATTTTACATATTAATGAATTAAATATCTACTCTTATTATTTTTTACTAGACACTAACCGAATTTTTTTACTTTAAATTATTTCTTATCTTTAGGTATTGAAATATTTTAGTATTCTTAACATTAAAATAATTTTTTCCCCATTTTTTTTGTCAGTCAAATTTCTTCTATTAGATTTCCATAAAAACAAGGAGTACAAAATGTGTCTCTACAGCCCCCATTACCTCATTCCGACCAAACTTGTTGGCATTGGGGGCCAGAGGATGCCACAGATAGACCTTTACATGCATTATTTCCACCAGGCTTAGAAGCCATACATCACATAGAGGAGACAAAAAGAACAAAAATACTAACAGTAACATATCAAGGAGGAGGATGGGGGGAAGTACAGGGGGAGAAGCATAATAACCAGCATGTTCATGCATGTGGAAGTCGATGTGTTCCACACGAGCTTCTAGATCGCGGAGATGATCATTAGTTCGGTGATGGCTCCATGGGAGGTTGTCCAACTATTCCAAGATCTTGTTATGGCTTAATTGAATGTCATTCATATATGCAACCAGTTCATTGTGGTCCTCATACCTGTGATCACGAATAATATCCATGTTGGCCTGAATGCCTCTTAGTTGCTCTGTTATAGAATCCAAGGAGGTTGGAGCAACTATACGACCTGGAGAATGGTCTGGAGTGTGAGCCACCTCACCTTCACGTTCCATACTTGCAGAATTTCCAGAGGAAGAGTTGTGGATGTGGGCTGAATGACCAACATTGAATTGATGTTCGCCCCCATGGCTTGGCCTCCCTCTCTAACGCGTAATTGCCCTCGAACCTAAAGGACTGACAAATGGGGTCTTTGACCAATCCCCAAATATCCTGGTTGGATAGAAGTAGGAACAACAACCAGTAGAAGACTAGAACTTTCATTTCTTGAAAATGGTAAATACCACGTGAGAAGAGGTTATGTAACAGGAGGAGATAGACTTCCCTGAAACAAAGTAATTTCCAAGAATAAACGTGTCATTGAATCTCACAATCACACAAATGCTAAATTCCTCCACCCAATTGGATAGAGAATCTACCCACAAAGCACCGACCCCGAAATAACAACAACTCGGAAAACTAAGACGCTTAAAGGGGGACTAAACGACCACTTGTTCAAGCTACAGATGAGGGTGGCCACCAATGCTATGCCAAAACAAGGGCAAAGACGAAAACCAAGCTTGCACAAATAGAGGCTAGAATCAAGAGAAATGACCAAAGTGTGATCACTTAACACCCCAAGTGATCAAGTGCTTAGAATTATGCTCAAAAATGGAAGTGTTAGAATCTTCTAAAACTCAACTTCAGATTGAATATCTCGTCATTCTAAACCAATGGTGTGAACGGCACTTGAATCAGAGTTCATAAGCAAAAGTTAGAGCAAGTCAAAGTTTAAGTTTGACTTGCCTACATGGCAGGATTTGGATGATGTGGCAAGTCTTCAGCGAATAAGGAGGCGCAAAGTGGTAGCCCTCCATTGGTCCTCACAAATCTCATATCACAGTGGTAGGAGGAAAATGTGTTTCAATTCATCCCCTAGTAGGTTAGGTTGCGATGCGATCAAATCGCAATTGCAATCTGTGAAAGGGATCAGAGAATAGGTATCGGGCTCGACCCCAGCCTCGGCAAGTTAAGCGATGCGATGCGATCACATATCAAAATCACAGCAGTATTAGGAATTGGCCCCGGCACAAGTTAAGTCCTGAATGCGAAAGACCCCAGACACGATAACATTATATGTCACAGTTTAAAGCTCTGGCGGGTCCACAATATCACAATTGTAGCATTTTGTCGGGTAAACAAGACATTTCGCCCACCGAAACCCTTCGATTGCAATCTGTGATAAGGTGGACAAGATATGGCCCGCATTGCAATGAAATTCTTTCCCGGTTAGCAGATTTTGTGGCTAATTTGTATTTTTCTGCCGGTTTTAGAGCATTTTTTGGAACGATTAGAGGAAGAAGTAGGAGAATTCATAATTCCTTTCATTCTTATCCAAATTTGATGCAAAAATAGTCAATTCTAGTAGTTTTAATGATTATGAACTCATTGATAGAGGTTTCAGGAGAATCTGAGCATTGTAAAGACACTTTTGATGTAATTTGAGCATAATAGAGAGGCCCAAGCCACTGAAAGCTAGACCAAGGAGAGGTAGCCCAGGAGGGGTGAACTCCTTTATCATGTGCTTGTTGTGTGTTATATTTTGATGTTCTTTGTTGTTATATTGTTGTTGTTCAGCATATGTTTTTATGTTAAACTATTTATAACATTTACATAAGAAACTCTCATGGGAATCTGTTAATTATGCAAAAAAAGTTAATCCTTAAGAACTTGAAAAAGCAAATGATAAGCATCTTGGGTTTAATTTTGAATGGGGAATTAGCACAGTATTACTAATCTTCTCCAATTAAGATCAAGTTGGTATCAGAGAACTGGTTTTTCTTACTATATTTTCTTTGTGAAAGAAGGATTTAATTGTTTGCAAGTTTATGTCATGCTCACGAGGTTAAAGTTCAAAAGAGGTGAAGGAAAGTTGGTTGAAACCCTGAAATTGAGTGAAAGGGAAGAAGATAAAGTTTTCTAAAGTCTTCTACACCATTTCAGCCTCAAGTTGCAGAAGTTACAGTTGAGATTCCAACACCAATACAGCCTCAAGTTGTAGTTGAGTCTTCAGAGACCATGTCTCATGAAGGAGAACCTATCATGACAGAAGATGAGAAGACCTTAAAAAAGGATTTCTTTGATATGACAGAGATGGTTAAGGTCCTCTATGAAGAGAGGAATAGCAGATTGCAAGGAGAAAGTTCCAAGCCTCCCAATGGAGAAGGTTCTTCAGGAGGAGGTAATGGAAAAGAAGATAAAGGAAAAGGAGGTAATGGGAATGGAGGAAAACCTCCACCATCTCCACCATCTTCTTCATCTTCTTCTTCGAAAGCATATTCACACTCTTCCACACATACGACTATTACTCATACTCATCATCATTCTTCAAAAGGGGTTGGTAAATCACCTTTTCTGAAGCTTGATGTTAAATTTGAGTTGCCTATGTACAATGGTGAAGTGAATGCAGAGAAGCTGGATAATTGGATTCGTCAGTTGGAGGTGTATTGTAGAATTCAGAACCTTCAAGAGGATGATATCAAAATTCAGTTGGCTTCATTGAGAATGGAGGGTGTAGCACTTGTATGGTGGGAAGCAAGGACTCAAGATGAGATCAAAAAACATGGTAATATCTCTATTACTTGGTATGATTTCATTGTTGCTATAAAAAGACAGTTCTACCCTTTAGCTCATATGCAAAAAGCCACTATGAATTGGAAAAATTTCAAACAGTTGAAAGGTCAAAATGTGCAAGAGTATACTCAAGATTTTATGAAAAGAGCTCTTATGTTAGGAGTAGACTTACAGTGACAAGATACCTTGTTGAAATACATAGGAGGGTTACATAGCTATCTTCAACATATTATTCTTACGTTTAGTCCCACGAATATTGATGAGGTTTATGTTCAAGCTACACACCTCGAAGCAAGAGTGAAAAATATACAGGAAGAAGGTAAGAAGAAGTCATTTCAAAGTGTCGAAAAAGGGAAGAAGTTTAAAGGAAATTAGAAGAAAAATGCTTCTGTTAAGAAATAAGGATAGAAACCCATGTGCAAGAATTGTTCCAAGGAAGGACATGATGAAGCACATCACTAGAAACTTCATCCAGAATTACGACCGAAGAAATTCAACAATAAAGGGAAACAGAAGATCAATGTTGTTGCACAACAAAACTTGGGTTCAGACTTAGGAGATGAAACAAAAATCACAACCACAGTCACCAAGGGAAAATTAGTGGCAAAAGAAAGCAAAGAGGAAGTCGTAGAAAATACCAACGCAGAAAATAATACCCACAGCATTTCGAATGAGGAAAATCGAATAGAGCTATTCCATATCCGGGTAATTTCCAAAAATATGAAAATAGATACGTCGTTTGACAGTGGATCGCAAGCCAACTTAATTTCTATGGATTTTGTTAAGAAAATGAATCTGGAAACCACGCCCCATCACAAACCGTATCCATTGGAATGGATAACCAAGGATGCTAATTTACAGGTCACATGGAAATGTATTTTCAGGTTTGCAATCACCATTAATTTCATTGATGAAGTTGAATTAGACATTGTGCCATTGGATATCTCAGGAATTGTGTTGGGAAGTCTGTATTTATATGACAGGAAGGTTGTTTTCCACATATTTGAGAACAAATACCATTTGTTCAAAAACGCAGTGGAGTACATTGTGACAGCCCATCACAGGAAAATTAATCTATCTTTGGCAAGCGCAGATGAAGTGAAACGATTGGTTAATTCCAACAAGAGTCTCGTGCTCCTCATGATCAAGTAGAAAAATGACATGGAGCATGAATCCTTTACAAGTTATGATGTGAAGCTGAAAGCTAAATTTGTTGATGTGGTCAATCAATATGGAGACATGTTTCAAGAACCAAAGGGATTGACACTAGAAAGAGGAATTCAGCTATAGCAGGACAGTCCACTCCCAAACATTGGTATGTGTCGAATGTCAATTCTGGAAAGTTTAGAAATTAAAAAACAAGTCCATAAATTGTTAGATAAAGGAGTAATTTGTCCTTCTACTTCGCCATGTGGTTCATCAATAGTATTGGTAGCCAAGAAAGATGGAACCTAGCGCATGTGTGTAGATTATCAAGCCTTGAATAATATTACAATAAATAATCAATACCCACTGCCCAAAATAGATGATTTTCTAGATCACTTGAAAAATGAAAAGTATTTCACTAAATTAGACTTGAGAAGTGGATATCATCAAGTTAGAATAGATGAGGAGGACATATGGAAGACTAATTTTAAAACCAAACAGGGATTGTTTAAGTGGTTGGTTATGCTTTTCGGTCTTTGCAATGCTCCAACTACATTCATGAGAGTTATGAATGATGTTTTAAGATAATTTCTTGATGAGTTTGTAATTGTATATTTAGATGATATTTTGATGATATTTCTATATTCAGTAAATCACGAGAAGAGCATGTCAAGCATGTTAGGAAAGTGTTGAATGTCTTGATAAAAGAACAGTTATTTCTGAAGATGTCTAAATGTGAATTCGAGAAAACTTCTTTAGTGTATTTGGGCCACATAGTTGGTGGAGGTGAGCTGAAGATTGACCCCTCTAAAGTTTCGGTCATTGTGCTTTGGCCAATACCCAAATAAGTCACAGAAGTAAGGAGTTTTTTACGAGTAGCGCAGTACTAGAGGAAGTTCATTGCCATTTTCTCCTCCATATCAACTCCACTACATGCATTGACTAGTGTGAAGGTTGTCTTCCAGTGGGGAGGCAAACATAAAAAATCATTGGATGCTTTGAAACAAAATATCAGTTCAGCCCCAATTTTGGCATTGCCGGATTTGAAACAACCATTTGAAATACAAACAAGTACAAGTGACTACACCATGGGTGTAGTTCTTTTATAGCATGGTAAGCCCATTTCATTTCATTTTGAAATTTTTAATGGTGTTGTTATTAATTATCCTACGTATGATAAAGAGCTTTATGCATTGGTGCAAAGTGTGAAGAAATGGAAGCATTATTTGATGGGAAAATAAACCATTATTCACACCGATCATCAGCCTTTGCAATATCTGCAATCTCAAACCAAATTGCAGCAGTCAAGGCACTTTCGTTGGATGGGATTTTTACAGCAATTCCACTTGGTAATCAGGTACAAGAAAGGAATTTATAATAGAGTTTTTGATAAACTTTCTAGACCGGTTGTAAATCTAGCCATTTTACTCAAGAATAATTTTGTTTTGCCTGGAAGTTATGTTGAACAATATGCACAGGATGTTGACTTTCAAGAGGTATATTTAAACTTGAGTCAAGGCCACAAAGTTGAAGAATTAGACTACCATGTACATGATAATTGTTGTATCATTTGGGAAAACCTTGTGTTCCACAGTGAGAGAGAGTAAATGTCGCAAGGGAAGCACACACTTATCTTATTGTTGGACATTTCGGTGTAAGTAAAATAGTGGCAAATATTCAGAGGTATTTTTATTGGTCTCGTATGCTTGAAAGTGTGTCACGTTTTATAAGAGGTTGTTCATTGTGTGCAGCCAGTAATCCTAGTAATAGGAAACTAGGATTGTATAAACCACTTCCAATTCCTTCAAGACCATGGTAAAGTGTTTCTATGGATTTTGTAGGAGGTTTTCCTTTATCAAGGAAAGCTCATGATTATTTGTATGTAGTTGTGGATAGGTTCAGCAAGATGTGCATGTTAATGCCTTGTAAAAAGAAAATTAAAGTTGAACAAATAGCTAGACTTTTCTTTCAAAATGTATGGGTTCAATTTGGATTGCCTACTTCTATTGTAAGTTATCGTGATTCTCGATTTGTTGGGAATTTTTGGTCAAGTTTATGGAACTTTATGGACACCAAATTGAAGAAAAGCACAGCCTTTCATCTGTAAACAGATGGTCAAACTAAAGTGGTTAACATGACAATCATTCATTTTCTGAGAGGATATTGCAGCAAACATCCTATGTTGTGGGATGAACAATTGCATTATATTCAGCATGCTTACAACAGAGCAAAACAATCTTCTACTCTAACTTCGCCTTTTGAGGCATGCCTTGGATACTTTCCTAAATCACCTTTGGATTTCATCTTTGAAAAAGATGTAGTTGTAGACAGACATAGTGACATAGACAGAGCAAAGAAATTCATTGAGAAAATTCAGTTGACTCACCAAATAGTTCAAGAACAACTAGGAAAGAGTCAAGGCAAGTATAAAGCAAGGCATGATAAGCATCGTGGGGATCATCAATTTCAAGTAGGTGATGAAGTTTGTCTATACATTAGCAAGGAAAGGCTTCAAGGTGAAGGTAAGATGATGAAACAAATTCATTATGGTCCATTTAAAATTCTGGAAAAGATTGGTAATAATGCTTTCAAGCTTGATTTGCCTTCATATATGCAAATCTATTCCATTGTTAATGTTGAAAAATTGACATTGTATGAACCTCCTTTGATTGAAGATCAAGGAGAGAATATTCAAATTCCATCTATTGAAGACTTTTATCTGGAATACCTTGATGTGCTTCAGTAAGACACTATACTTGACAGAAGGACAAGGACAACTAAAATAGGAAATATTGATTATTTTCGGGTGGGTCTCAAAGGTACGCATCCATCAAAAGGCCAAATGGATTGAAGTGGGGAAGGCGAGGGACAACTACCCTCATCTATTCAATAACTAAAAGTGATCCTTTTGGGGTCCAAAAGGCTTCCAGTGGGGAGGAGTGATCAGGTGCTTAGAATTGTGCTCAAAAATAAAAGTGCTAGAATCTTCTCAAACTTAGCTTCATATTGAAGAGTTCGTCATTTTGAATCCAATGGTGTGATCGACACTCCAATCTGAGTTCGTATGCATAAGTTAGAGCAATTCAAAGTTCAATTTTGACTTGCCTATATGGCTGGATTGGGATGATGTGGCAAGTCCTCAGTGAATATGGAGGTGCCAAGTGGCAACCCATCATTGGTCAAATCGCATATCATAGTGGTAGGAAAAAAATTTGTTTCAAATCAGCCCTCGGTAGCTTGGGTTGTGATGCGATCAAATCGCAATCGCAATCGGTGAAAGGGATCAAAGAACTGGTATCGGCCTCGGCTGACAAGCTTAGCAATGTGATCGCATATCGCAATCGCAGCAATAACAGGAATCGGCCGTGCAAGTTAGGTCTCGAATGTGAAAGACCTTGGACGTGATAACATTATATGTCATAGTTTAAAACTCTGACGGGTCCATGATATCGCAATTGCAGAATTTCGTCGGTAAACAAGACATTCCTCCCTCTGAAACCATTGATTGCAATCTACAATAAGGCCGACAAGATATGGCCCATAGTGTGGCGAAATCATTGCCCAGTGATCCGGATTTAAACAGGAATGTAACAAATTACAGAGATAACCATAAACACAGAGATGAAGCGGAAATAATACTTCATTTCATTAATGTAAAATATTAAAATATGCTCACAAACAGAAATGGAAATAGACCAGCTAGGGCGATGATAACTTATCTCTGAGAATAGATGTGGTGGATACATGCCTTTGAGCTGTGTTACAAGGAGGCTCGAAGGCCTATTTATTGTTTAGAAACAATGGAAAACCCTTCACATCCCAAAACCTAACCCTAGAAGATGAAACGCCAAATTGTGGGCCCCATTTTGGGTAAGTTGGTACATCAACTTCCCGAGGTCGTAACTTTGGCACCCGATCTTCGTTTGACGCGTACAATAACTCATTAGAAAGATCTATCCAAGAAATACAAATTTGGAAAGAGAAACATTGGTCCATGGACCCATGTTGCTCCCATATTTCCCAAAAAACATCGTTTAGGGCCTCAAAACGGCTCTAGAAGTTTAGGACCCGAAAAACTTCTAAAAATAGTAAATTGTGATACAATTACGGAAACTGAAAGACTAAAAGAGACAGTTGTGGGGATCCAAATGGGATAGGTGAGTGGCCACCAACATCCACCTGGATCATTCCTTCCCCCTTAGGAAGCAATGGTCCCCATTGCATTGAGTTCCTCCATCTGCTGAACTTGGTCCCTGGTGAGTTGTTCTGCAACCTCTGATGTGTCTAGTAATGGTGGGAAGCATGGTCGAGGGTGGTACAAAATGAAGACTTGGTGTAGGTGAAGGAATGGAGGAATGTTGTCCTCCAAAGCATTATTTCCCACGGCCTTTGTAATGCTGTAAGGACCATGTTGGAGTGGTCTGAGCTTCTGATGGGCTCTTGTAAGGCATTCTTTCTACATATGTAACCAAAATTGTCGCCCACCTGAAACTTGTGTGGTGCCCCAGTGGGTGAGGAGAAGTTGTTCCTGTGTTCTTTCATGACCGTATCCCTTTGCTACTGCTGCTACGTAGAGGAACCCTTAGCGTGGGTCAAGGATGTGGTGATGATCTTCCCCTTACTTTGGGAGTGAACCAGACAGAAAATAAATTTCCTAGTCTAGGAGACGATCTTGCTGCATTTCTTAGCAGAGATCAAAGAGGTGGTGGTAGGTGGGGCTACCTCTGGTATCCTGTATAATGAATTACCCAAAGTAATAATAACAGTGCGAGGCCTTGACTCATACACAACATTTCACCTCCATAAGTATGGTTGGCCAAATAGTACATCATAAACATCCAGAGGTGCAACATCACACAATACCTCGTGTGTGAAGGGTCTGATGCTGTAGGGAAAGCGGCACTATTGGCGAACTCGAAGATCTTGTCCTTGGTGAAGCCACCTGATACTGTACGGTTACGGGTGTGGTGTAGTCGGTATGCCCAACTGCTTTACGATCTCTGCTAAAATGAGGTTCTTTTGGTTGCCACTGTCGACAATGAATTGCAGCAGTGAACTCTTCACCCACATCTGTGAGTGGAAAAGACGCTCTGTTATAGACATTTTTGTGCCTTACAGCATTGAGCATGAAATGTCCATAATCTAAGGGATCCAAAGTCCCTAAACATGTTGTTCCTACCCCTAGAGGAACAAGGCTAACTAACCACAGCAATTCACAGAAGTTCTCCACCTGAAACCACTCAAAAACAAGTCAATTCAGGATCATGTCAACTGCTCCACTGAGCATTTGCGCTGAATGTCAACTGCTACACTGGCTACCTGCGTTGAATGTCAACTCCAACACTAGCTACCTGTGCTGAGCGAGTTTGGACAAGTGGCAGGCTCATTCCTCAATGTGTCAATGCTCAGGAAGCTTCCAAAATGACACTTGCCTCAGGGAATTCGACTGGTGATGAGTAAGAGGTTCCAAATCTCCAAGTGGAATCAAGAACCTCCAAGTGGACTCAAGAACTGAGAGAGGGAGGGGACACTAGTTAGATCTCAAGCTGACTCATCCTCTCTCCAAAATAACTATATATAGATCTCTCCTCCATGAGATCTAGAGGCTGGAATTTTGTTATTGCAAAGAATTGTTGTTGGTTTGAGACTGGAAACATTGGGTGCTTAATGCTTTGAAGGGAGCTGAAGAAGGAATTTCATTCTGCTGGGAAGGAAATGTTGGATTGGAGCCCTCTGGGTTGTATCTCTTCCTGAACCTTGTTATCAATCAATAAAGCTATCTTGGTTTTCTCCTATATACTGGTGTATTTGTATGATTGCATTAGTGTATTTGATTTACTTCTAATCCTGAATCATTTGTGAATATGAATATCTGCCTTTGTGTTGTGTTCTTCTCTTGTCGCAAGTAGTTGTTCTCTTGTCACAGGTAGCTGTTCTCTTGTGATCTCGTGGGAATCAAGTAGTCGTTCTCTTGAGCAAGCGAGGAGGCAAGTAGTTGTGAACACCCAAAGAGAAGAGGATCTAGATCGAGGGACAAACGGAAGACAACGGTAAGTCTATCGATCTCCCCTCTTTCACATTTCATAAAGGAAGAAACCAGAATAGCTGTATCTGTTTGTTGCTAAGGCACTGTCACACCTTAGGTGGATAGGATCGTCCTGCATAGGCATTTTTCCCCACAACAAATTGGCGACTCCGCTGGGGAGATTGCTTTAGTCATTTTATTTGTGTTTACATCATTGTTTGCTTCATAGACTCAACAGCAACAATCGAACTGCTTCTGCAAAGTAGACTGTTGCTGCCTTGATCCTTCACTGGATTTTGTCTATGATCTGAACAATGGACTCACAAATGACTTGATGATCCTTTGTGATAGTCTTTAGTACCCTCTCAAAGCATCCCTTTGATTATACCTTGCTTGTGTTTCTGATTTGGCCTGAAACAGTTGATTTTTGAGCATTTTATGACCCAGAACCCAGGGGAAACAAGAGTTTCTCCTTCAGCGTAGACACTGTGAAGGCAGTTTGCATTTCAACGCAGGTCCCGTGAAGGCTACCTGCGCTGAATGTCAAACCCACAGTGTTGGACTTGCGCTGAACCAGTTTAGCCTTGTGCAGCTGGGGTTCTCTGCTGTCTGTTGCCCTGTTTTGATCTCTGTTTTTTGCAGCCTTTAACCAGCATAGGTACCAGTCTGATAACTCATTTTCTTTGCTTAGATTCCACCTCCTTTTGTACAAAAATACTGTGAATGTTTTTATGTGTTTGTGGCGTCATTTACAGTTTTCCTTTGCATGAGTAAAGTAGTCATCCTGTAGCCTTTGATTCAGATCTGATTGATTGTGATCTTAGAAGAGAGTTCATTGGCTGTTTGCAGATTGATTATAGATTTACTTTTGCTTATTGGTTTGAATTTGTCTCTTTTAAGTGTCTAAACAAGTCTTTATTTCGAAAATCGTTAAGTATTGTAATCTCTTATATCTTCTCTGATTTCGAAAAAGTGAACTTGTTTGTATTGATCATTTAAAAGCAAATTCAAAGTTGTACAAAAAGCTTTCTTTGTAGGCATTAATACTAAGAAAGCGGAAAACAAACACCTGCATTGTGCATTTGCATTTTGATAAGTTTGCATGAATGATTTAGGGAAGAGTGCATTAGAGTGTGTTGATTGCTCTTTGAGAAAAGATAGTGTCTTTCTTTTCCCTTAGTAGCTAGGATTTTCAAAGTTGAAAAGATAATAAAGCTTGCTTATCATCTTAGACTACATTTAGGAATTGTACCATACATCTCGTGGTGATCCTGAAAGGCAAACTTCTAAAAAATATCAACTTAAAATAAACTGAATGAACCTAACAACGCTTTGCAACATAATGCACAACATAGAGGTCTAGGCTAGAGACGTGTTCCGGCGTCGTTAAGCCTAGTGACTGTCGATCTCGTGGAAGGTGGGTGATTCCTCCTGAGGGACGATAGCACTAGTACGGATTGTGCTCCCACGTACCGTCGCGTATATATTGGGAGACCCCTATAAGCATATATCCTTTATCCTTAGGAAGCCGTGTCGGCCGCCCTACTGATCGCAATGCAGTGAACACAGCATTCACGAAGATCGACCGCCCGTACCTTAAAAAGTATTCTGCGGTTTTGCGAAAAGTTTGGCACACCCTCTGCCTAGACCTCCAGAGCAGTTTCTTTTGGCCTTTTTCAGACTCTATAACAGAAAAAGTCCATCCGAGCATTTGTCACTTCGGGCTCGTTAAAACATCGAAGGAGACTAGAGTCATCTTTAGCTTTTTCTCGACTCTTTAAAATTGAAAAAGCAAGTTGTGTCTAAAGCGTCGTTAAAATTTATTTTAAACGGAATAATCATCACCATTCCCTCGTTGATCTTCGAAGTTAGTCTCTTTTCATCGTAAGTTCTTGTAGAATCGCTAGAAAATCTTTTGGATAGACTAGACATGTCTGAACAACCGTCGATATCCAGGACTGTGTCATCCGACACAGCAGCAGCAGAGCCTCCTGCTGCTACCCCAACGATGTTCGATGGTATACCATCTGTCCCGGCAAGTTATCAACAACAAGCCGGAGTCCCATCAGGGACTGCTTCGACGACATGGTTAGTTCCTATTTCTTCGTCCGGATTATCATCTGGTATTTCTTATGTTGAAACTCAACAAATTGATCCAATGTGTCTTCAAAGGCCAATCTACCCTTTAAGTACTGGATTGCCACCATATGGAGGGCAGTATGCCTTTTCATTGTTCCCTCCCGGAGAACAACCATATGGGAGTTTACAACAAAGTTCAGGTCAAACTGGAATTACATCCAGCGGTTGGGTACCAATACTGCCTCAGCAACCAAGGGTTTCATATTCAATGCAACCAGTCCACCCTGTGTCGAATATTCCCACTATACCTGGTATGGTGATTGCGTCGCAAGTACAAGCGCTACCTATTGTATGTCGACCCCAAGTTTCTCAGGTTGCAATACAACAGCCTCTTGTCTCAACGACTCAATCACAACCTCAGGTTAGTGCCTCCTTATCTGGAGTGACTCGGGATCAAACAAGTACTGTGACTCCTCATCTTGGTCAATCATCCAGTATTGGTCAACAGCAAATGGTTCAACAACCAGAGCGGGTTCAAACTCAACAACCCCCATTCCAGCAATCATATCAAGGACCTGAGCAACAAGTCTTTGTAAGTAATGGGCAATCGCATTTCCAAAACGGTTATCAACAACCATATTATAATGGTTATGCCCATCAACCTTGTCAAAGTTGCCAGCATCAAATACATTATGCTGGTATGCAAAGACCCACTGCTCAGGCGATTCCATCTTATCCTGGGTATGCTTCGCCTAACCTGAATCAACATTTACCCTTTGTAGCAACTCTAGAATTACCAGATCTAAACCGGCTGACGAATGATCCAATTGCTTATGCCCCTTGGTGGCCAGCGATTCCGCATAAACTTCTGTCAGATATTCCTAAATTTAATGGAAATCCGGGTGAAGATCCGTCGAATCATGTGATGAAATTTCATTTGTGGTGTTCATCAAACACCCTGAATGATGATTCGATAAGACTTCGCCTTTTTCAGAGGACGTTAACGGGTCCAGCGGCAAAATGGTATATTGAATTGCCTAGAGCTTCGTTCGACAATTTCAGTACCTTAGCCACGACTTTCTTAACCCATTTTCAATTACCGATAAGGTATGAAACGGGAACGGAACTACTAACCAATTTCAAACAGACAACGGCCACTCACATATCTAATCACATACATGAGTGGCGACGTCGTCGTAGGATGGTAAAAACGTACGTTCCCGATCAGCTATTAGCTGAATGGTTTATCAAATCCTTACTTCCTACAATCACGGAAGATGTGGCAAAGGAGGGAGTCGTAACGGAAGAGCAAGTCATCGCTCGTGCGCAATATCTGGACTTGGTCTATACTCAGTCTGGCACGCTCTACGACAAAATACCTGACGCCCCTAGACCGGAATTCTCAGTTCCTCCTCCTCCTAAATCAAACAATGACTCTCATGCCATCGACGGCGTGATTGGCACGACAGACACGAAATCGACAAAGGCTACATCTACAAGGGCCCGTAAGATTTCCAGTCAAAATGCAAATGAGGAACTTCTTGCCTCGGAAGTAAATGCCGCGTAGACCGACAAGGGCAAACAACTGAAGCAACCAGGGGGCAAGAAGAAAAAGAAAGGGAGAAAAAGGAAACCCCCTGCGGGGTGTCATATATGCGATGAGGATCATTGGACGAGAGATTGTCCACATATAGCTGAAGTTAAGAAACTCTTTAAGAGTTCAAAAACCTCAGCAGTATTGGCTGATCCGTTTCCAAGCCCGGGTACCAAACTGGTTGCTAATCAAAATGCTTCCCGATCCCAAGTGCTTATGTTGTCTATCTCAAAGCAGCAAAATGATGCTTTGGCAAGGAATAAAGATTACAGGAATCCACAGGTGTCGAATAACAAGGCTAATGAACAACCTAGTAGTTCGACAACAACTTTGACCAAAGTTGTGCCACCCACCATTCCTGAACAAATGATAAAGTCGCCAAAGGGAGTAGTGTACAAGTCGACATTTAATCCTCGTGCAAAAATAGCACAGAATTATAATATAATAGAGGACCTGGCCCAATCGCCGTCCGCTATGTCGACGCTTGAGGTACCACAAAATTGCCTCTCCCAAGAGCAAGCTTTATTATCAGAAATAGGTGAAATTGACCCAATGGACTCCAATCTTGTGGCCTTTGATCATAAAGGATATGACCCTCAGTTACCAGCTCAACTAGCTTTCCTTATTCAAGTGAAAGCCCTCAACAAAACTGTTCATCGAACAATTATTGATGAGGGGGCATCTACGTGTATTATGTCGATGAGTTGCTGGAAGAATTTAGGCTCACCACCCTTGTCGAGATCGTCAACGACGTTAAAAGCATTTGATGGAAGATCATACACTCCATACGGGATTTTAAGTAACTTGCAAGTTGAACTAGGGGGCAAAACAGTAGGAATTGATGTTGAAGTAATTGATGGAAACCTCGATTACAACATCCTACTGGGAAGGCCCTGGATATATGCCATGGCCGCAGTTGTGTCGAACTACTTCAGGAAGATTGCATTTCCCTTTCAAGGAGGAATTACAGTCGTCGACCAACAAACTTTCCTCCCCGACAGTTCACAAGTTACGGGAAGCATTCCAATGATCCATGGAAGCAATCATTCGCTTCAAAATATTGGAGTAGGTCTCCTAAAAGACCCTGCCTTAATGGGTACTTTTGCCCTACCGCCTGCAAGTAATCTGGCGGAAGTGGCCACAGTGGAAACCTACAATATGAAATCTTCTATATCTAATGGATTCGGAAGATTCCTAAACATTTTGTCAGTGTGGATCATCGCCCTAATAGAAATACTGTAAATACAGTGGGCTCCGAGGACGGTTCTAATCTCGTGTCAACCTCGTTAAAAAATGAAACAAGGAGTCATGAGGATAGTTCTTTTACTGTGTCAACCTCATTAAAAAATGAAACAATCTCCTTTCCAAATCTCAAAGGTAAACCTTCATTCCAACCACCAAGTTGAATGCAATGAAGCTTGGGGGGCATGCACCTTGATTTGCATTGTTATGCTGGGGGCATGCAAACTTATCAACGAGCAGTTTTAGCATAAAGTTCATGCTCGTTAAAAAATAAACGCAAGATCCGAGCAGTTTTAACGCGGAATTCATGCTTGTTAAAAAATAAACATAAGCTTGAGCAGTGTTTTGGCGCATCAAGCTCTTTAAAAAATGAACCCATTACCGGTAAAATAACCATTGTGTACATAACCTTATCAGCCATAAAAGCCTTGGTCGTGTTTGCACCGTCACCTCCACTTTTCATTTGGCCGATTGTTTACCTCCATATGATTGTTTACCCATTCTGAGGAACAGCTGCGAAGAGTGATTTCACCTAGCCATCCTTGTGACACTGCCGTGATTGGAAAATTCCAACATGTACCTGGAATCAGCTGCTAACCCTGTTCATCACTCGTTCCTTAGAAGACGAGTCTTCTTTAAGCTCTTTTCAACTGACTCGTAAAATATGAAAAGATTGCCGAGTTTTGGCCTTCCAGCTCATTAAAGCGACCGGAAGTGCTATCCCTCCTCTAGATTTTAATCTTTTTGGACCTGAGGGATTATTGCACAAAAAGATCGAGCGCTTGTTTTATTCGGCTCATTAAAACTATCGAAAACTCATCCCTTCTGTATTGTTTTATACTTTTTCGGACTTAAGGGATTAGATGACGAAAAAGGACTTTTGGAGTTAACTTTACGTACCTTTTCAGACTCTCTAAAAATGAAAAGGACCGAGTTATCCTTGTCGTTAGACTCGTTAAACCACTAAATAGCGACAAACTTGTCTTTAGACGAGAACGAGTTTCACTATCGCTAGACTCGTTAAAACATAGCGATGGGCTTGCCCGAAGGGCAAGTTATAGAACAAGCATATGTTATCCTCCTCAAGCTTGACAAAAATAAAGAGGTACTGGTCAGCAATGACTGGGGAAAAATTGGGAGAAAATCGAGAAAACTTTGATGGTAGCAGGTCGCTCTTGAACATGACACTTTTCCTCCGTACCACAATCGGGTTGGGTTGTCTCATTCACCGGTCACATCACCATGGTCTCGCCATACCATCCATATTGGGGTAATGCTACCGATCCATCGCATCAGTGTCGCCATATGTTCAAGAGAAGTCGTTCAGAAAGAGTCAACCGGGTCCCATCCACTGCCATACATTATCCTTCATCCATTCATGACCGCCACCCTGAATCATATGTCACAGATCGTTTTCACCTCCACTAGAATCATTAGCTCCGTTCCGTGTCACTGATGTGGGATTCATCAAGGCCCTCCTTTGACGGATCACTTCTTGTCGACATCAGCTCATTATCCAAGAAGTTGACCTAGGAACAACCCCTTCAGTACTTTGAAGCTTGCATGCCTCAATGGCAAGTTTCTCACTTCCGGTGACAGGTATACATCAATGACCTTCGACCAGAAGATTTTGCGTGGTGTTCGACGCCAAGTCCTTTATTCACGCCACGTGAATTGTACTGCAGTACCTTGAGGGTCATTATCATTATCGGTGATTCCTCTCGCGCTTGTTAACGGTTTACATCATTGACCGGTAATCAAGCGATGTCTTTCCATGTTCGACTTCAGCGCAATTCTCACATGGATCGACTTGTACTTAGAGTGAAGATCGAACGAGTTTGAAGACCCCGGATCTAGTTTCATCCATCCGGGCTGCGATATATATTCAGGAAAGATAAAGACATTTGACATGTACATCATTGCAGCAGATGATCATCCTACTCAAAGGATGATAGTTTCGCCAAAATTATCAGTCTACCATCAGACGATCATCTGTTCTATGAACAAAAATGAATTTATAAAGCTGAGCATGGGAATGCCCGCCTCAGCTAGATCATGAAAGCAGTATGAATCGTAATGTATTGTATTGTATCTTATTACATGTCTCCTCCCAGCAAATGGATGAACTTCGGACCCTCCTGGATAAATCATTTCACCCGATAAACGGCCTCATACTTTAGGGGGCAACTGTTATAGACATTTTTGTGCCTTACAGCACTGAGCATGAAATGTCCATAATCTAAGGGATCCAAAGTCCCTAAACATGTTGTTCCTACCCCTAGAGGAACAAGGCTAACTAACCACAGCAATTCATAGAAGTTCTCCACCTGAAACCACTCAAAAACAAGTCAATTCAGGATCATGTCAACTGCTCCACTGAGCATCTGCGCTGAATGTCAACTGCTACACTGTCTACCTGCGTTGAATGTCAACTCCAACACTAGCTACCTGCGCTGAGTGAGTTTGGACAAGTGGCAGGCTCATTCCTCAATGTGTCAATGCTCAGGAAGCTTCCAAAATGACACTTGCCTCAGGGAATTCAACTGGTGATGAGTAAGAGGTTCCAAATCTCCAAGTGGAAGCAAGAACCTCCAAGTGGACTCAAGAACTGAGAGAGGGAGGGGACACTAGTCAGATCTCAAGCTGACTCATCCTCTCTCCAAAATAACTATATATAGATCTCTCCTCCATGAGATCTAGAGGCTGGAATTTTGTTATTGCAAAGAATTGATGTTGGTTTGAGACTGGAAACATTGGGTGCTTAATGCTTTGAAGGGAGCTGAAGAAGGAATTCCATTCTGCTGGGAAGGAGATGCTGGATTGGAGCCCTCTGGGTTGTATCTCTTCCTGAACCTTGTTATCAATCAATAAAGCTATCTTGGTTTTCTCCTATATACTGGTGTATTTGTATGATTGCATTAGTGTATTTGATTTACTTCTAATCCTGAATCATTTGTGAATATGAATATCTGTCTTTGTGTTGTGTTCTTCTCTTGTCGCAAGTAGCTGTTCTCTTGTCACAGGTAGTTGTTCTCTTGTGATCTCGTGGGAATCAAGTAGATGTTCTCTTGAGCAAGCGAGGAGGCAAGTAGTTGTGAACACCCAAAGAGAAGAGGATCTAGATCGAGGGACAAACGGAAGACAACGATAAGTCTATCGATCTCCCCTCTTTCACATTTCATAAAGGAAGAAACCAGAATAGTTGTATATGTTTGTTGCTAAGGCACTGTCACACCTTAGGTGGATAGGATCGTCCTGCATAGGCATTTTTCCCCACAACACGCTCCCCCTCCTCTAGATCTTTGGGCTCATTCTTTTGGATCTTGGCGGTGGCAACACTGACACTGGGTTCCGCATCAATGATCTGTTTCCCTTTGTCATTCCCCTTGCCGGGTTCTGACTCAGGGTTAGAACATGCATCTGATTCGGAAGCCTTCAACTCAGCCACCAGCGACTGCTTGGTCCAGCACTCACTTGTGTCATGAGTGGGGCTCTTATGGAACTGACACCACTTTCATGTTTCCTTCTTCAACTTCGTGGTGTTTTTCTTTTCTTGCAGCTTTGACGGGCTATCTTGGGTCACCCCACCTTGGCTTTGTCCTTTGGTCTTCGGATTCGCAAATCCAAAGTCTCACTTCTTCTGTTTAAACTTCTACTTGATCTTGATAGTGTATTGGTACGTTGTGTTGAGCAAGGAGATGTTCAGGAACTCCATCTCTTCCTAGATATATCTGTGTAGGCAGTCACGGTATTTGAGTACCAAATGTAGCTCAAAATCCTTGATACCCAACTGTGTGCGAAGGGTATGAAAAATGTTTGTGAATTCTGGCACATCTTGGTCCCTTCTCTGTCGCAACGTGGTCCACTTTATGTATTTGTCCTCGTAGTTTTTGACAGGGTAGTATTTCTCCTTGATGGCATCCCGAAATGAATTCCAAGTGGGTGCAACTGAAAATAGTGAGCCCGTACTTCCATCCTTCTGCTCACAGTAGGTTTCCCACCAGTCCTTGATGTGGGGGGCTGCTTTGAAAAGAGCGAAAACAATCTTTTCCCGACTCGAAAATTCATGAACAAAAAAGTACCCATCTAGCAGATTTAATCATTTATCTATGGCATCTGCGTCTATTTGACCCTCAAAGATGGGGATTTCAAAATTAACTTGTACCTTAAAGGGTGTGGAGTTTCCATAGTAGCTGTTGGAAGTCGATGCGTCACCTCTAGGTAGTTGTTGAAGGACCTACGCAAAGTTGTCCATCATTGAGTTCCTTTGTCACTCAAGGGCTTCTTTGAGCAAGATTTTGATAGGAACTCCTGCCCCCTCATCTTTCTTTTCATCTGTCATGGGAGACCGTCAGGATTTGCAAGGTTGGTCTTGCAAAGGTTCGACCAGTTCAAGCCCTAACGCCTTATATCCCGACCTCATTGGGGACATGCAAAGAAAAACAGAGAAATAACAGACCGCACTGATACCATTGATCTGGATTTAAATAGGAACGTAACAAATTACAGATATAACCATAAACACAGAGATGCAGCGGAAATAATACTTCATTTCATTAATGTAAAATACTAAAATATGCTCACAAACAGAAATGGAAATAGACCAGCTAGGGCAATGATAACTTATCTCTGAGAATAGATGTGGCGGATACATGCCTTTGAGCTGTGTTACAAGGAGGCTCGAAGGCATATTTATTGTTGAGAAACAATGGAAAACCCTTCACATCCCAAAACCTAACCCTAGAAGATGAAATGCCAAATTGTGGGCCCCGTTTTGGGTAAGTTGGTACATCAACTTCCCGTGGTCGTAACTTTGGCACCCGATCTTCGTTTGACATGTACAATAGCTCATTAGAAAGATCTATCCGATCACTACAACTTTGGGAAGAGCAAAATCAATCAATGGACCCATGTTTCTCCTATAGTTCCCAAGAAACGTCGTTTAGGGCCTCAAAACGGCTCTGAAAGTTCAACACTCGAAAACTGCTAAAAATAGTAAATTGTGCTAGAATTACAGAAACTGAAAAACTAAAAGAGACAGTTGTGGGGGTCCAAATGGGAAAGGTAAGTTACCACCAACATCCACCTAGATCATTCCTCCCCCTTTAGGAAGCAATGGTCCCCATTGCGTTGATTTCCTCCATCTACTGAACTTGGTCCCTGGTGAGTTATTCTGCAACCTCTGATGTGTCCAGTAATGGTGGGAAGCATGGTCGAGGGTGGTACACAATGAACGCTTGGTGAAGGTGAAGGAATTGAGGAATGTTGTGCTCCAAAGCATTTTTTCCCACAACCTTGGTAATGCCGTAAGGACCATGTCAGAGTGGTATGAGCTTTTGATGGGCTCTTGTAAGGCATTCTTTCTGCATATGTATCCAAACTTTGTCGCCCACCTGAAGCTTGTGTGGTGCCCCTGTGGGGGAGGAGAAGTTTTTCATGTGTTCTTTCATGACCATATCCCTTTGTTGCTGTTGTTGCGTAGAGGAACCCTTCGCGGGGGTCATGGATGTGGTGACGATCTTCCCCTTACTTTGGGAGCGAACCAGACAGAAAATGAATTTCCTAGTCTGGGAGATGATCTTGCTGCATTTCTTACCAGAGATCAAAGAGGTGGCGGTAGGTGGGGCTACCTCTGGTATCCTATATAATGAATTACCCAAAGTAATAATAACAGCACAAGGCCTTGACTCATACATAGCATTTCACCTCCACAAGTATGGCTGGCCAAATAGTACATCACAAACATCTAGAGCTGCAACATCACACAATACCTCATCTGTGAAGGGTTTGATGCTGTAGGGAAGGTGGCACTATTGGCAAACTCGGAGATCTCGTCCTTAGTGAAGCCACCCGATATTGTACGTTGCGGGTGTGGTGTAGTCGGTAGGCCCAACCGCTTCACGACCTCTACTAAAATGAGGTTCTTTTCGCTGCCACTGTTGACAATGAATTGCAGCGGCGAACCCTTCACCCACATCTGTGAGTGGAAAAGACGCTCCCCCTCCTCTGGATCTTCAGGCTCATTCTTTTGGATCTTGGTGGTGGCAACAGTGACGCTGAGCTATGCAACAATGATCTTCTTCCCTTTTCCATTCCCCTTGTTGAGTTCTAACTCAGGGTAGGAACATGCATCTGGTTCGGAAGCCTTCAACTCGGCCACCAGTGACTTCTTGGTCCGGCACTCACTTGTGTTATGAGTGGGGCTCTTATGGAACTCACACCACTTTCATGTGTCCTTATTTGACTTCGTGGTGTTGTTATTTTCTTGCGGCTTCTACGGGCTATCTTGGGTCACCCCGCCTTGGCTTTGTCCTTTGGTCTTCAGATTCGTAGATCCAAAGTCTCGCTTCTTCTGTTTAAACTTCTGCTCAATCTTGACAGCATATCGGTATGTTGTGCCGAGCAACGAGATGTTCAGGAACTCCATCTCTTCCTAGATGTATCTGTGTAGGTAGCCGTGGTATTTGAGTACCAAATGTCCCTCAGAATCCTTAATACCCAACTGTGTGCGAAGGGTATGAAAAATTTTTGTGAATTCTGGCACATCTTGGTCCCTTCCCTGTCGCATCGTGGTCCACTTTATGTATTTATCCTCATAGATTTTTATAGGGTAGTATTGCTCCTTGATGGCATCTCGGAATGAATTCCAAGTGGGTGCGGCTGAAAATAGTGAGCCCATACTTTCATCCTTCTGCTCGTAGTAGGTTTCCCACTAGTCCTTGACATGGGGGGCTACTTTGAGAAGAGTGAAAACAATATTTTCCCGACTCGAAAATTAAGGAACAGAAAAGTACCCATCTAGCAGATTTAATCATTTATCTACGGCATCTGCATCTATTTGACCCTCAAAGTTGGGAATTTCAAAATTAACTTGTACCTTAAATGGTGTAGCGTTTCCAGAGTAGTTGTTGGAAGCCGATGCGTCGCCTCTGGGTAGTCGCTGAAGGATCTGTGCAAATTTGTCCATCATTGTGTTCCTTTGTCGCTCGAGGGCTTCTTCGAGCAAGATTTTGATAGGATCTCCTTCCCCCTCGTATTTCTTTTCATCAGTCATGGGAGGCCATCGGGATTTGCGAGGCTGATCTTGCAAAGGTTTGACCAGTTCAAGCCCTAACTCCCTATATCCTGACCTCGTTGGGGACATGCAAAGAAAAATAGAGAAAGAGCAGACTACTTTGATACCATTGATCCGGATTTAAACAGGAACATAAAAGATTATAGAGATAACCATAAACACAGAGATGCAGCGGAAATAATAATTTGTTTCATTAATGTAAAATACTAAAATATGCTTAGAAACAGAAATGGAAATAAACCATCTAGGGCGATGGTAGCTTATCTGTGAGAAGAGATGTGGCGGCTACATGCCTCTGAACTATGTTACAATGAGGCTCGAAAGCATATTTATTGTTGAGAAACAATGGAAAACCCTTCACATCCCAAAACCTAATCGTAGAAGATAAAATGCCAAATTATGGGCCCCATTTTGGGTAAGTTGGTACATCAACTTCCCGGGGTCGTAACTTTGGCACCCGATCTTCGTTTGATGCGTACAATAGCTCGTTAGAAAGATCTATCCGAGCACTACAACTTTGGGAAGAGCAACATCAGTCCATGGCCCGTGTTGCTCCCATATTTCCCAAAAAACATCGTTTAGGGCCTCAAAACGGCTCTGGAAGTTCAAGACCCAGAAAACTGCTAAAAATAGTAAGTTGTGCTACAATTACGGAAACTGAAAAACTGAAAGAGAAAATTTTGGGGGTCCAAATGGGATATTTGGGTGGCCACCAACATCCACCTGGATCATTCCTCCCCCGTTAGGAAGCATTGGTCCCCATTGCGTTGAGTTCCTCCATCTACTGAACTTGGTCCCTGGTGAGTTGTTCTGCAACCTCTGATGTGTCCAGTAATGGTGGGAAGCATGGTCAAGGGTGGTACACAATGAACACTTGGTGCAGACAAAGGAATGGAGGAATGTTGTGCTCCAAAGAATTTTTTCCCACGACCTTGGTAATGCTGTAAGGACCATGTCGGAGTGGTCTAAGCTTTTAATGGGCTCTTGTAAGGCGTTCTTTTTGCATATGTAACCAAACCTTGTCGCCCACCTGAAACTTGTGTGGTGCCCCTGTGGGCGAGGAGAAGTTGTTCCCGTGTTCTTTCATGATCGTATCCCTCTACTACTGTTGCTGCATAGAGGAACCCTTCTCGGGGGTCATGGATGTGGTGACGATCTTCCCCTTACTTTGGGAGCGAATGAGATATAAAATGAATTTCCTAATCTGGGAGACGATCTTGCTGCATTTCTTAGCAGAGATCAAAGAGGTGGCAGTAGGTGGGGCTACCTCTGGTATCTTGTATAATGAATTACCCAAAGTAATAATAACAGCGCCAGGCCTTGACTCATACACAACATGTTGCCTCCACAAGTATGGCTGGTCAAATAGTGTATCACAAGCATCCATAGGTGCAACATCACACAATACCTCATCTGTGAAGTGTTTGATGTTGTAGGGAAGGCAACACTGTTGGCGAACTCAGAGATCTCGTCCTTGGTGAAGCCACCCGATATTGTACGGTTGCGGGTGTGGTGTAGTCGGTAGGCCCAACTGGTTCACGACCTCTGCTGAAATGAGGTTCTTTTGGCTGCCACTGTCAACAATGAATTGTAGCAGCGAACCCTTCACCCACATCTGTGAGTGGAAAAGACGCTCCCACTCCTCTGGTTCTTTGGGCTCATTCTTTTGGATCTTGGCGGTGGAAATAGTGACACTAGGCTCTGCATCAATGATCTACTTCCCTTTTCCATTCCCCTTTCCAGGTTCTGACTCAGGGTCGGAACATGCATCTGATTTGGAAGCCTTCAACTCAGCCACCGGTGACTGCTTGGTCCGGACACTCACTTGTGTTATGAGTGGGGCTCTTATGGAACTCCCACCACTTTCCTTTATCCTTCTTCAACTTCATGGTGTTGTTCTTTTCTTGCGACTTCGACGGGCTGTCTTGGGTCACCCTACCTGGGCTTTTTCCTTTGGTCTTCGAATTTACAGATCCAAAGTCTCACTTCTTCTGTTTAAACTTCTGCTCGATCTAGGCAGCGTATCGGTACGCCGTGCCGAGTGAGGAGATGTTCAGGAACTCCATCTCTTCCTGGATGTATCTGTGTAGGCAGTCGTGGTATTTGATTACCAAATGTAGCTCAAAATCCTTGATACCCAACTCTGTGGGAAGGGTATGAAAAATGTTTGTGAATTCTGGCACATCTTGGTCCGTTCTCTGTCACAACGAGGTCCACTTTATGTATTTGTCCTCGTAGCTTTTGATAGGGTAGTACTGCTCCTTGACGGCATCCTGGAATGAATTCCAAGTGGGTGCAGCTGAAAATAGTGAGCCCATACTTTCATCCTTATGCTCGCAATAGGTTTCCCACCAGTCCTTGACGTGGGGGGCTACTTTGAGAAGAACGAAAACAATCTTTTCATGACTCGAAAATTCATGAACAGAAAAGTACCCATATAGCATATTTAACCATTTATCTACGGCATCTGTGTCTATTTTACCCTCGAAGATGGGCATTTAAAAATTAACTTGTACCTTAAAGGATGTGGCGTTTCCAGAGTAGTTGTTGGAAGCTGATGCGTCACCTCTGGGTAGCCGCTGAAGGATCTGCGCAAAGTTGTCCATCATCGCGTTCCTTTGTCGCTCGAGGGCTTCTTCGAACAAGATTTTGATAGGATCTCCTGCCCCCTCATCTTTCTTTTCATCCATCATGGGAGGCCGTCGGGATTTGTGAGGTTGGTCTTGCAAAGGTTCGACCAGTTCAAGCCCTAACTCCTTATATCCCGACCTCGTTGGGGACATGCAAAGAAAAACAGAGAAAGAGCAGACCGCTCTGATACCACTAATCTGGATTTAAAAAGGAATGCAACAAATTACAGAGATAACCATAAACGTGGAGATGCAGCAGAAATAATACTTCATTTCATTAATGTAAAATATTGAAATATGCTTACAAACATAAATGGAAATAGACCAGCTAGGGCGATGGTAGCTTATCTTTGAGAAGAGATGTGTCAGGTACATGCCTCTAAATTGTGTTACAATGAGGCTCGAAGGCCTATTTATTGTTGAGAAATAATGGAAAACCCTTCACATCCCAAAATCTAACCCTAGAAGATGAAACGCCAAATTGTGGGCCCCATTTTGGGTAAGTTGGTACATCAACTTCCCAGGGTTGTAACTTTGGCACTCGATCTTTGTTTGACACGTACAATAGCTCGTTAGAAAGATATATTCGAGCACTACAACTTTGGGAAGAGAAACATCGGTCCACGGACCCATGTTTCTCCTAGATTTCCCAAAAAACGTCGTTTATGGCCTCAAAACGGCTCCGAAAGTTCAGGACCTGAAAAACTGCTAAAAATAGTAAATTGTGCTAGAATTAGGGAAACTGAAAAACTAAAAGAGACAGTTGTGGGGGTCCAAATTGGATAGGTGGGTGGCCACCAGCATCCACCTGGATCACCCAAATAGCAGATTTTGTGGCTAATTTGTAGTTTTCTGCTGGTTTTAGAGCATTTTGTGGAACGATTAGAGGAAGAACTAGGAGAAGTCATAAATCCTTCAGTTCTTATCCAAATTTGATGCACAAATAGTCAATTCTAGCAGTTTTGATGATTCTGAACTCATTGAGATAGGTTTCAAGGGCATATGAGCATTGTAAACACACTTTTGATGTAATTTGAGCGTAATAGAGAGGCCCAAGGCATTGGAAGTTGGACCAAGGAGACGTAACCCAGAAGGGGTGAACTCATTTATCATGTGCTTGTTGTGTGTTATGTTTTGATTTTATTTGTTTTTATATTTCTGTTGTTTAGCATATGTTTTTATGTTAAACTATTTATAACATTTACATAAGAAACTCTCATGGGAATCTACTAATTATGCAACAGTTTTGAATCCTTAAGCACTTGAAAAAACAAATGATAGGCATCTTGGGTTTAATTATGAATGGGGAATTAGCACAAAATTAATAATCTGTTCCAATTTAGATCACCAATATGCAAACCCTAGAGTTCAATGAAATCCCCTTTGAAGTTATCCCAAAGTTTACCCACAGAACTATTGACAAACCAACTAGACAAATATAAATAATGTAGCAGGGTTACCTTCTCGGCGCATAAAGGGTAGTCCACCTTGAAACCACAATATAGATAGGAAAGAAAGTGCCTAAGTTCCTACCCAAATGTTGAGCCAAGAACCAATTCCCCTCTCAGGGTCATACCCAAGTCCCATATACTAATTTGAAAATCACAATCAATCCATTATGTTGCAAGTCGACATGCCACTATGTTGTACCCGCTGATTCAACACTTAAGCAAGCACTCATGGTCACCATCGTGATCCCTGCTATTCTCTCTCCAGCCAAAATTCATCACCCAGAATTCAAACAGCGGAATGAATTCCATCACGCCTATTAACATATATGTCATAGCTTTTGGATACTCCTCCCAGCAGATGTATCGGATTCTAGAGCCATGTGTTAATGATCACATGTGTGATGCGTGGGGGAGTGGGTTAACCCCGAGGCCCTCTGGTTAACCATATATCCACTCCCACTGAGGGATAATTTATTTTTCCATATATGAATTTGATATTGAAATTAATTAATTAATATGGATATTCAAATAATTTATTCAAATTCTATATTGAAATGTTTTTAAAATTATAAGAATTATATATCTTCCTCACATCTAAAGATTTTAAGTGTTTTATTTTTTCTTAAATTTGATCTAAAATAATATTACTCTATAAAGTATTGAACTATTTTATTTATAGCTAAGACTGATTTACCAAATCTACTTCATACTCAAAAACTAACTAAACGAATAGAGTGAGGATGGGATTATATATATATATATATATATATATATAATTAGGGTTTTAATTATATTAAATTTAAGAATATTTCTATATAGAGGGATGTAAAATTTATATAAATATGAATACTATTATTAAGAAATAGCGTCATCTTAACTCAGTGTGTATCTTGTACTAAAAGCAATCAAATATTTAGAGTTTGCACTTAAAAAGAGGCTTTCATCTTGAAATATTTGATCCCTCTTGGAATTTGGTAGATCCATAGTTAAGATGTATCAATGGCAGTAATACCATTCTATATCCATCTTAACTACAAATTTGTCAAATTCACACTTCCCAACAAATCCACTCTATTGGATTGGAAATCTGCACACTCTGCTACTAAGAAATTGATCTTCCTAAATGAATCAATTCCAGATGAGACATCCTGCCCTTATATGCCCTTGGATCCAATTTTCTTTGCCTCCGGGATAAGATCCTAGATCCTGCACTTTTCTCTAGATCCTGCACTTTCACTCTCTGGGAAACTAGCAATTCACACTGTAGAATTTCAATGTCCTTACTGGATAATTTAATCTTCCTTTCCTGAATTTGGAAACTAGAAAACCACCTGAGAATTTCTCCTCATAGCTACAAACCCCCTGCTACTCTCCTTCTCTAGCTCAAACTCTTCCCTCGTTGAAAACTACGTATTGGGAAATTCACACTGATGCTCGATCTCCTTGATGTGTTTTCTCCAAGCCCCTTCGTCTTGGTCTTATAATAGACTCTCGTTGAGTCTTCAACAACCATGATTTAATCTTCATCGACAACTTAGATCAATTAGACTTCATCAATAGAAGTCTCTAGAGTAATCTCAATTTACCACTTTTCCTAAGTTAGACTTAGGAAATATTTTAATTTTAGAAAATTAACTTAATTAAAGCGTTTCACAAGAACATCTTGCAAAACCTTTTCTAGGTTTTGGAGGTCTCATGTTCCTTAGCCTCTAATTATCGTTAGAGACTAGAATACATGTCTGATGCTACCCCAGACCATAAAAAACTAACATACTCAAGCCACGTGTTAGGTGTGCCAGTGATCTCAGGACTCACATAATCTAGCAAACAAACAAAAAATTATTTAATGAGTTTAGATGGTTGGATAGCCACTTCTAATTATAAAATCTAACACTTAATCATAATTATATAATTACACTAAGAGGTGCATTTTATACCATAGTACAAGGGATATGTGTATTTATTTTAGTATTTACCATTGAGTTGATGCAAGTCCTTTTTAAAATAAAATAAAATATTCTCTAAATAAAAATAAACAATGTTGATTATAATTAAAAAACAAAAAGATCAATTAAGGTTATCTCTGGTGGTTGGGCGAAATGATTGTTATCTTCCCCACCCATATTAAATTCTTGACTAGTGACATGATGAGCTATAATTCCTTGATAAATATTGTTGTAACCCTAAAGGATGACTCTCAGTGTGAGTAACATATATAATTCTTATACTTTTTAAAAATATTTCAATACAAAATTTAAAATTTACATAAGAATTCAAATAATACAACGTTAATGTTCACATAAGAGATCAATCGACTTTAGCACAAGAACCTTCAAAATTTTCAGAGGGAGGTGCTAGCTAGGGTAAACCCTATTCATTTTTATGAACATTGTCTCATATTGAAAGCTTTTGAGAGAGAGACTATCTGGAAAACATCAAAAGGAAACCATAATCTACCATCCAAGAGATGTGACTAGCGAAACCTTAAATGCAATAGATAGAAATGTGGTTTTTCATACCAATATATATGATTCCATTTCCATTACAATAATTGATCGTTAAGGAATATCTATTCTTTTGTGTTAGATATTCCCTCCCCAAGGCATAAATATTGATTCCCCTTGGATGTAGAGAGATTATTATAGTTTGTTGAACAAGGAAGAACACAATAGTGAGGGTATTGTAGCATATCAAATGAAGAAGAATGCAAGATCAATGTCTACGTATTTGTACTTTATTTAGAGCATCATATTAGGGGTAATAGCTTTGCATAATGAATATGTCTTTGATTTGTGTTGATACTAACACATGAACTAAGGTTTATCTACAAGATAGTTTAAACGATTTTGTAATAGTTATACCTAGGTTTTGAAGAAAGAAAAATTGTATAAACTTTTTGGGGGTCGATGTTCATCTTATCACTATGTCCTCTAGGAGATTCAAACCTATGAAGTGGTTGGTGATATGATCCGGTCAAAAAGTGATCATCTATAATTACCTAATAAATTGGTCGTTGAGCAAAATAATATGTGCCACAAATTATACATACTTTATGTTCCACTAGGTTAGTTGGTTTAAGATTATCAAGGGCCTTTGCATAGTGATGCTTAAGGTATAGGAATTGGGGTTTGTGGCATGGTGCCACACAACTCTTTCTATGGTTTCCATTTATCATCTATCATTTGATTTTTTCATTGCTTCCTAATCATCAGTCTAGAGATTACCACAGATGATGATGTCCAATTTGTCAAGTACTCTTTGAATGACTTGTTAGAAGAGAAAAATTTCTTCTCCCCATGAAGTGTAACCATACTAATGCATAGATCATCTCACTTGTTGGAAAGTGATGAGTTCAACTTACCAAATCTCAAGCTCAAGAAGTGTAGTGGTTCTTCTAATTTACTTAACTATGGCATAGGAGAGTTTATTACTAAGGGATATTTGTCAGGATCAGGAAATCTCGAGTTGGTTCCATGGAATCCCCTCATGATTACATTTCTTCAAGTGTAATTTTTGTTGTAGATCCGTCTTTACTACTGGAAGACAACCCAAAATACTTCTATCCACCCACTTGTCCAAAGTCTTGAGATACCAAATTTTGTGTTAAAATTGGATCTAAGTGATCATTTCTATCTACATACGTAGAGGAAGTGGGTTTTTCAGGGTCTATGGTTAGTATATGAAATTTACAAGGAGAGTAGGACTTTAGTGATGTTGGGAACAACAAGAAGAGAAAACTAAGGGTAACTAACGATCGTGATGGGTATGTCATGCTAGTAGTGAGAGGACATTGTAGTGGACCAAATATTGGATTTGTCTGGGCATACTTTTGCCAAAAAATTCTTGGGTGGGTGAGTAGGGATGGGCCACTTACTGCAATAGATGGAAGGGAAGTGGGAATATAGCCTTTATTATATTCCAGTGGATTACCTTTGAGATATAGGTTAACTTGGTTTTATTTTTCAATCAAAGGAGAATGTTATTTCAATCTTAAAGAAGGTATGATATATGGACAAGTCATACCTATCCATAAAACCTTAACACACCCTCTTTGATGCCAAGAATGATCCAATGGTGAGAATTCCTATTTGGATCAAACTTTCAATTCTCCCTAATGGAATTTCAAAGTGAATGAGATCTATGAGCCATAGGTAAACATCATGGTAAGACATTTATGGTTGATGATAGTTTTATCAATGTTGGATTTAACTCTGTAACTCAAATCCTTGTAGATATTAACCTCAATAAAGGTTTGTTTGAATCTATTAAGCTAGTTTTCATGGAAGAAAATTGTACATAGATCTTAGATTGTGTTAACATCCCTTTCCAATGCTCAAAATGTCATTTACATGGCCATGTTTTGAAATATTTCTCAAAACCATTTACTAAGAAGGATTTGGAGGAAGAATTGCTTCAATGGGGCATGTCATGGAGGAACAAGGGTGGATTTCTTTTGTTCTAATGAAGGATCAATTGATGTAATTTGATAATATTACTTACAACCATGTTTTGAAGGAGGTCAATCTGGGTAGTGGAGGAGACACAATATTATTTGTTGGGGATATCTCAATTCCATTGATTTCCATATTAGTCAGCAACAATTTAGTTTCTAGGTAAAACCTTATTTAGCCTTGGATTTGTCTTCTCTAGCACCCACTCCTAGGGATGTCAAGATTACTAACAATGATTTCTTAGATGTCTTGATTAATCTATCTTCTTCCCCTTCATATTTCTTCTCAAATTATAATCCTTGTGGGGGTCTATAAGGGTTCAAATTTGATATCTTTGGACCAAACTAAAAATCTTAAATGACCTCAAGAGAAATCTATCATTAACATCAACCAAGGAAGGAAAAATTTAATCATGGGGTCCTTAGAGCCGGATGAGTCCCGTCAGCGATTTCCCCATAAAGATCCTATATGTCAACATTAGAGGCCTAAGGGGATAAACCAAACGTTTATCCTTTATATGATTATTTGACCAAGAACATCATAAGATTTTTATGCTATAAGAAATGATGGGAGAAGGGGACAATTTTATCCCTAATCTAAAACAATTGATGAAGGGATCAAATTTCTTAGCCCTAGACTCTGAGAGTTTGTCCAACAGTATCATCATGGGTGGAATAACAATTTTTTTAAGCTAGTTTTTTCTCTATTGTTTCAAGTTTATTTATAAAGTTTTTCAACAAGAGTTTGGGCTACTTCCTATTCATCCTCAATGTATATGGTTCATATGAGGTGAGACAACTTTTTTGGAATATGGTTTCTCAGTATCAATGCATAAATTCATATAATGTATATGGTTGATATGAGGTGAGACAACTTTTTTGGAATATGGCTTCTCAATATTAATGCATAAAGTCATATAACCTAGTTATTGGTGGTGATCTTGATCTAAATGTAAACAATAAAGAAGTTTGGGGGCTAGTGCCAGGGCAAACAAGATGGCATTATTTTTTAACACAAGTATATTCTTCTTATTGGGTGGATAGCAAATCAATCAAACTAAGGCTTGCTTGGGTCAATAATATATCTAGTCATGATGCAGTTGCAAAAGCATTGGATTGTTTACTAGTTTAATATACTCTACCACAGAAAGTGGAAGATTACAAATCATGGGTGGGAACTACCAGATCCTTTCGTCACTTCCCCACTTATTTAGCATTTGTTTCAGGGGACTCCAAATTAGATTCCATTTTCAAATATAACTCTTGTTGGTTTGCAAAAAGTAAATTTCACTCCATTATTAAGGATAAGCAACACAATTTCTCTCCTAAGACTAATTCATCAACTTGTGAGCAATTATCTTCATCAGTAAATATTGTAAAGGAGAAGGTGGCAGCCTGGGTGGGAAAGGGGTTTAGGAATAGAGACACAAATAGTGTTGAGGTTGGAAGGGAGGATCTATTCTAGGAAAATGACTGGGGAATTTTAAATGAGAAGGTTTAAAGGAACTTAAACATATGGAATCTTTGCAATCCAACTTAGAGATGGAAAAAGAGATAGATTAGCACATGAAGAGTCAAGCCACTTGGGTTGAAGCTGGAAATCATAACACGAAATTCTTGCAAAAAAATATTAATATAAGAAAATAATTAATGCCATTTGGGATATAATTAATTACAAAGTTACCAAGCATCCCCTATTTTTATTTTTGGGTTGTGGAGGGGAGAAATTTTCTGACATTTTCAATATTTTTATCTATAAAGTATCAACCATCATTTTTCAAATGTTGATGTTCTAAGTGTTTTTCGAGTTTGTTTATTTTTCAATGTTTTTGTGTAATGAATTTTCAATTTTCTCTCAATGTTAGAAAATAAAGAAATATAAATTTTGTATTTAGTATTTTGAGGTTAACATTCTTCATCTAATTATGTATCCTTAATTAATTTAATCTACCATATTTATTAAATATAGTTTAAAATAAAAATTTTAACACTTCTTTATCTCTATTTCAATTCACAATGAATAATTCTCACTGGAAAATACTAATTTTAAACGTTTAACAAAAAAATATACATTTCAAAAATAGATATAAAGAAAAAAATACACACTTTGGAAATATTTTGCTTAAAATGACATGTCAAAACAAAGGATTTTATGGGATAATTGAACCAAAAATAACAAACAAACAAAAAAATTAATAGATTTTATGTTAAAAGAAGATAATATTTAATTTTTTGCCATAGAATAATGGGGATAACATGATAAAAATCTTCATCATAAAACTACAATAAATTCATATTTATTCTTATAATAAAATCTCAAAGCCAAAACATTACAACTATACCTTATTAACAATTTGCAACCTTGAGCATGTTTTTCAAGCACAAATTAAAATTATCAACAACATCATATATTCCAAATTCACTGTACTCAAGAGCATCATCATCATTTCTTACACATTACTATGTGCTTCCATTGGGTCATTTTTTTCTTCCATTGTATCTTCAACGTATGCAAGTCCCCAATGTGTTCCTCTCTAAACAATATGTATAATGGTGGTTAAGGTTCATTTGATTTTGCCACATGTGTTCCACTAAAACCTCTTTTTCTCAAACCAACTTATTGCATTGCATTGAAGAATTTTAATAGATTTAATTATTTGTTGAATGAAATTGCTTTGTAGTGGGTCATTCTCGATGGTTATGCCATTTCTTCCTTTTCATAAGCAGCATGCTAGTGTTGTACCTAATCACAAAATAAAAAATAAAAATTTAATTACATGAGTTGTAAACATGTATAAATTAATATCATAAATCTTACATGAACATGATAACAAATCCAAATCCCAAACTCCTTTACTTGAAAATGTGTCTATAAGATAATTAAGAGTGGTTGTGGCTTTTGATAAAAGTTAATGATATCTTGTTTTACATATTTTCCCCATATGTTAGTTTCTTACAATAGGACTATAAACCAATACTTGACTATATTTCCCTTAATATTTTTCATTCATAAGATATTTTTAATTCATAAGAATAAAATTATAACTATTATCTTTTTTCCAACATGCAACATGGATGCTCTCAATATCACTTGCAAATGCATCACTATTGGAGCTACTAATATTTGATTTCTTCCGTTAACATGAAATAGTAAAATTTCAATTAACTTGTACATAAATCAAATTTATTTTTAATTTTAATCATAAAATATACAATTTAAATGTCATATCAAACAAGTTGCTTCATTGAGATTGTTTTTCCCTTGAAGCTTGATAATACTAATCCTAATTGTATGTTTGAATGAAAAATCAAAAATTTCCAAAGTGGTGATGTTATGACTACTACAATTCTCATAACCACTTCATGAAAGATTAGAAAGAATAAGAATAACTATCATATCCAATGTTTTGGATATTGAAACCATAAGGGATATCTACAATAACGAGAGAGTAATCCTTTTTAGGAGCAAGATTTGCAATATTTTCACAATCACCTAATATTACTTGATATTGGATAGTGTCAAACCAAATCTAAATATATTGATCAAGAGTGTCATCAAATTCAACATTTTGAAGGTGTTTCTTTCGTTGTCTTTCAAGATTAGTTTTTTGAATATAATTGTTGAAATTCTTGATTACTCCATCTGCATTCCTCTTCAACATTTCTAATGAAATATATAGATATATCTATAAGCAATAAAATAGAAAAAAGTCTACAAATGAATATAATAAATCAAAATACATTTTTTAATGCAACAAAAAATTATTTCAGAGTTGTTGTAGAGCTTGAATCTTTATAATTGCATCTAACATCATCCCAACTCTCTTCATTCAACATTTTGACCATTTGTTGTTGCATTCTCATATAAACCATATGACTAAATAATTGTAATAAATAATTTTATAATGATATATATAATGAAAATACTTACAACAACTCCATGGGGTCTTGGATAGATAGTATGTAGATATTATGGTGTAGATTTGCAATTTCTCATGAAATTTTAATCAAAATCACAAGACACAAACCTACTCTAATGTTTTACGGAATTTAATTCATAATTTAGAACATCAATCACAAACATGCAATGAGAAATAAGACACATGCACATAGTATTTTTTCCAAGGGAAAGAAATCTGCTAAAAACCCTATGTGTGTTTGCATTAATCTAATTAATAGAGATGTATTATGATTGATAACTCCATCTAAGCTCAACCTGCAAGTGAATAACCTATCTCTTTTCTCATTGAGAAGCTCTAACCTGGACTTAGCCAATTTCTGCCTCTGCTTGAACCCTTATTTCCTTGTGCAATTCGTAAGGAAATTAGGCACCTATTATTTAGGAATTTCCTCCAAAATGCTTGTGCAATTCCCAAGGTTGATCATCTAACTACATGCAACACATCTACACTCAAGACTAGTTTACAACTGATGTTACATTTCCTTAGAATCTCCACCACAGTTGGAGAACTCAAATTGTCTGCATGCACTAGCTATTTTGGGTTGATTGATCAATTAATTATATGATCACTGAGTTAGGCTTTTGTCCCACTGGACAATTGACCTTCCACTAGTTCCTCCAATGGTTAGAACAAGTTTGACTGAAAATAACTTGAAATAACTAGCCTTGATTGCTACAAATTATCAATCACACATGCTTAATTGAACTTCAAGCCCTCTAACTCGAATTTACTGAATTAAATGAGTGACAAGAGCCATGTCACACAAGTTAACTGCATCCAAGTTGTATCGTGCTGTGGAAATTCAAGTTTTCTCAATTTGACTAAGGCAAAATCAAATTGAGAATTTATTGCTACATTTTTCAACACTCCCTCTCATCAAGAAAGGGATTATCAACCACCCCTATCCTACACCTGTGGAACTAGAACTTCCCTCTTGACAAAGCTTTTGTCAAAATGTCAGCATCTTATTCCTCTGTTGGAATGTATTGTAGCAACATTATCCGCCTATGCACACAGTCCTGTAAATGGTGATATTGTATATCTATATGTTTGGATCAATCGTGAAAATACATGATTCTCAGAGAGCTTAATGCAAATCTGATTATCACAGTCGGATCCATCATCTAACCAAACAGTCCCACAGGTATCTTTTTATTGTAGTGGATGCAACACCCTCCAAAATTTTGGCATGTACTCAAATTTCAAAGCCTATTGTGAATCATGTGATCGATCGTTCCTTAGTCATTGATTGGTAAGTTGATGATATCAAACTCCCCTCTTCAATATTAAGAGTCGTTCATGCTTTATCTTATACAGTATGTGTCATCTTTGGGCATGGGGATTATCGTTGTCACGAAAAGGGAAGTTTATTTTTCTTCAAGGGGAAAGCTTTGTGAGAATGGGTGTTGGGCCGAGAAAAAGGTATGTTTTCTCCTCGTAAATAGATTAATTAAGAATTTTTTCGTCACATGTTTATCTTCATTTTATGAATAAAAATAGAGGAAACAACAGCATAAGCTGGGTAAAATCGATTAGTAACAAATTAGATAAATCTAGGCTCAGGAAACTGACTTTCACTATCTTTATAAGCAGGGACACGGATTGGATGATTGTTGTTCAATCGACAGAATAGTAGCAGCCAGTAAAGGAAAAAAGACAGTGTCTTGAACATGGAAGACAGCGGAATACCAGGAGGACCCATGCTATTCTATGATGAAATCAGATCGATTGTTGCGAAATCCTCAGGATCCCTTAATCCTGAGGATTTTCTTCTATCCATTTACTTTTCCAAATGTTATATAAAGTCGTGAGGTGAACTGAATAGCTCTTTAGGAATTCGCAGATTGCAACTATTATTTTTGACATATAATACTTCCATCACAGTGATGTTGTAACTCTATTATTGATTTTAATGAAGAAGACTGCATTTAATTCATAATCATATTCTGAATATCTAACAGCGGGAACTTATGGAGACTTTGGGCCCAGTCAATAGGAGATCTTCTTCTTCAATTGTGCTATAATCATTTTTTTTTACTCTTATACTTGTTTATTCTTGTTAGTTTGTAAAGTTAGCATCATTCATATTACTGTGAGGATTGATGATTATGAGTTGCGTTTGTTGTTCAGTCAAGATTCTAGATGTAGTTGTGTGTTATACATGCGTGATACTCTTTATTGAATTGGTAATGTAAATTTCAGCCTTAGATTGATGTTCATTCTAAGGTAATGCTATCATAGATTTTAAAGCTAGAGTTGATTGCTTTCCATGAGATGTTTATATGGTTATTTGTTGTTCAATTGTTATAGCTTTCCTTCGTGTTAAATGAATTGGTTTTAATACTAGATAGATTTCTGAGTGTGATCCTTTCTATTTGCATTCTAATTCAGTTTCTTACAAAAGAGAATAAGTAGATTTGAAAGTGTGTTATGAATTCCTTTCAGAATTGTTTGGATTTAATTTAGAGAAATAGACATTAGCAATTGCAACGATTCCAACTTCTTTCATTATAAGTTGACCTTTGAATTCACTACATATACAGTGCTGACACTCTTGAAATAAAAATACTTGCCCTGGGTTGATGATTAATGTAGGTATTAAGATTTCTTGTAATAAGACATCTTAGTGCACCAACATTTTGGCGTCGTTGTCGAGGAGAGTGTTTCAAAGTGATTTTTTTTAGTTGTTGTAAAAGAACTAGGTTTTAAAAACGAGAGGTAAGAACCTGCATAACCGGAAAGTAAAGTGCTTGCTCCTCAGCCTACTTTTCAGCAATTGCATAGAGGTTAAATAGGAATAGATTTTTTTTATGAATGACTAGGAATAAAAAGATAGAAAAATATCAGAACCCCCCACCTAAATCCACAAAACCCAAGGGATTGGTGAGCCTTGGGAGAACAAATTTTATAGATGAAATCATAAGAAAAGCAGAGTCTCAAGCATCAGTAGGATTCCGAACTGTATCTGGGAAAATCCCTACTATAATCCCTCAGACATCAAGCTCACCATCTATAGCTTATGTTGAGATTCATAGCCAAATTGGAGGATCTGAACAGAGTTTTCAGGTTACAGCAAATTTACATTCTGATCCTCTACAAGAGGGAAAATTGTGCAACTTAAGAGAAGGAGAGGGAGAAACTAGTGGAACTGCTAAGGCAGGACCACAGTTGTCTAAACAAGGATCTCCTATGATCCCATATCTAGGTAGTGTTGCAAAACCAACTCAGATTGGGAATCCTCTGCTTACTCAAATAGCACCCCCTGAAATTCCTGAAGATATTGGGACATTTTTTACCAAATGGCGAATCTACCACCTCAAGGTTAGACCTCGACATTGGAATACCCCATATTTGACCATGTGGCCAATGCCCTGATGAAAGTTATTCCCTTGCAAAGCATCCCAACCTTTCATGGGATGATCACAGAGGATCTGGATGCCTTCTTATTCAAGTTTGATGTCCTCTGCAGAGGGTATGACTATACCACCGACCCTCAAAAATTAAAATTGTTCCCTTCTACTCTAAAAGGAGCAACTTTGAGGTGGTTCATGGGTTTAGGCAGACATACTATTAACTCTTAGGATGACATGAAAACTTCATTCCGCACAAGGTACCAAGACTTCTGCAAGACTAAGGAAGTAAAAGATGAAATATTTAAGATGGTTGCAAAGGATAATGAAACTCTAGAAGAATATGTCGAACAGTTTCACTATAATTTGCAGATATCCCCTCACACCACTTTACCAAAAGAAGTCCTGAGAGCTATCTTAATTAAGGGAATGAAAGAAGAATGGATAGAAACTCTAAATTTTATGGGGAAAGGAGATATTTCTCATGAAGATTATGATGAAATTGTTCACTTGTGTATCACGTGTTCGCGAGGTAGCACACACACTGGGTCAGGAAGTCGAGATCCTATGACTAGAGGAAGCAAACCACACAGTGGAGGCGTAACAAGAATGGAAATTGGTAACCTCCTAGAAGACTTCAAGACAGACATCCTGGGCACCCTTACAACGCAGCTAGACGTCCTACAAGCTAAATAGAAACAAGCCTTAGCAGAACAAAACTTGTTTTTTTTTTTCCCACGCTATCGGAAGAAGCACAACCAATGGGAGTTTCCATTGGACATGGTCCAGACATGCGCCATCTGCACCAAGGATCACACCACTGAATAATGTTCATCACTTCTAGGGCTGAAAGTAGTTTTCAAAGAAGCAAAAGAAGAGACAGAGCCAATATACTTAATGAACCAACGTCGACAGTGGCAAGCCAAACCCACAAGTATGTCACAAGACACATCCTAGTTATTTCCTTCTTCATCATTTAATTAGCAACAGAACCCTGGGGCAGCATGGCAAGGCCAATCACCTTACTCGAATTGGTAATCCAAGCCATTTCCTATGAAACCTTTGCCAACTCAGTTCTTTCTAGGTAATGGCTAGCCAAATTCTCCTTTTACTCTTGTTTGGCAAGGTAATCCATATCCATCCCAGTGGCCTACCTCTACTTCTCAAAATCCGAACTGGTCTCTGAATTAGCAGCAACCTTTAGGGATATCCAATACACCTATGGGGACAAGTCCTCAACCTCAACCTACATTATCAACCCCATATCCATTACAACAAAATCCTCAGCCCCTTCTGCATCCTCAATTGCCAGCTCAACCAAATCTGAATCCCAATAACAGACCGTTCAACTGGTGCAAATTGTCGAAATGTTAGACTATGAGATTGAACAAAAATAATGCAATGAACTTGGATTGAGGTCAGGACGCATCATCACCCCTAGGGAAAATAGAGACCATCCATCAATTGAGTTATAAACCCCACTTGTACATACACCATCAACTGTGACTGACACAGAAATTAAACAAGGAGAAGATATAAATGAGCATAAAGACCCTGAAAAACTCATAGTTACTTCCCCCCCGTTCCCCGAAAGGTTAACAACGCCTAAACTAGTTGTTCATCAAACTTTGATCTTGTTTGGGAACTAAAAAATCTTTTTATTAAAATTCCTCTCTTCCATACCATCCAAGATATTCCTATTTATGCTAAAATGATTAAAGAGATTTGTGTGAATAAGCCTGTGAGGAAAGCAAAAGCTTCACCCTCTATTCATGTTGCACAGACCTTGTCTGATTTTCTCTTGCAAGGGAAACTCCAGTAAAGTATGAAGATCCTGGGAATCCCATAGTTACAGTTCAAATATATGGTCACTCCTTTCCAAACACACATCTTAATAGTAGAAACATGTCAGACACTTGGTATTACAAATCTAGAACCAACCACCACCCTGCTAGAACTTGTTGATCATTTGGTGGTAAGACCAGAGGGAACTTTACAGGATATTACGGTTTCTGTTGATTCATGGGAGTATCCAGTAGATTTTCTCGTCATAAACCCAAAGAGTCGATCAGATGGGCACCCTCTGATTTTGGGCCAACCTTGGATAGCAACAGCTGATGCTTACATAGGCTGCCGAGAAGGCAGCATGACCATTTCTAAAGGGGATGTTGTAAAAAATATTGTTTTATATCCTCTTGCCAAACTGAGTCTGCCCATTGTAAAAATGCATAAACAACCACATGCTTACCTGGAAGAAAAAATTGGTTCACCTCTTATAGTAGTAGAGGCACTTGAATTCAAAGATCAGACTAAAGATGATGTTATCAAGAACTTTATCAATTAGCCAGCTAATGTGAATAATGTCAAATTCCAAATGTTAAAAGTAATTCTTGACAATGAAGCCTTCGAAGACCCTTTGAAAGATACTGATGATCAGCATATCGAGACAACTCTTGTTCATAATAGCAAGCCTGTTGAAATTGAACTAGGAAAGGTTTTAAATATTAATGATAGCATGGACAATGACCAACAGCAAAAAATCATTCAAGTCCTGCAAAAATATAAAGGGGCTTTTGCCTGGGACTATCCTGATATGAAGGGCATAGACCCACAGTTATGTACGCATCATATCTACATCGAAAATGATGCTCGTCCTATCTGGCAGCCTCAGCGGAGGTTGAATCCGCATCTCAAGGACATTGTAAAAGAAGAGCTACAAAAGTTGTTGGACATGAATTTCATTAATCCCATTTCAGATAGCGAATGGGTCTATCCATTGATAGTTGTCCCCAAGAAAAATGGGAAGTGGTGTATCTATGTGGATTATTGAGAATTGAACAAGGCAACACAGAAAGATCACTTCCCTCTTCCATTTATTGATCAAGTCCTTGATACTCTGGTAGGGAAGTAGTTCTTTTCATTTTTAGACGGCTTCAGCGGCTACAATCAGATTCAAATCGCCCTTGAAGACCAAGACAAGACAACCTTTACCTATTCGTGGGGTACATTTGCTTACAGAGTGTTACCATTTGGCTTATGCAATGCCCCAGCGATGTTTCAAAGAGCTATACTCAGCATTTTTGTTGATCTGATAAATGAAGGACTTGAAGTTTACATGGATGACTTTACCCCATATGGGTATGACTTTGATCAAGCGCTACAAACATTGGAGAAGGTTTTGGAATGATGCATCGCTACCAAGTTGTGTTTAAGCAATATCAAATGTCACATGATGATGGCAAAAGGCATAATCCTGGGACATTACATTTCTGCAGTAAGAATACAGGTAGATCCAGCAAATATACAGGTAATTCTCTTACTACCTACACCTTGTACTCAGACGGAGGTAAGTAGATTCCTTGGATATGCAGGCTATTATTGCAGGTTTATTAAAAAAAAATCACAAACTTTTGCGCTTTTATATGCTTAACTGGAAATGTTGACTTTAAATGGTCTGACAAATGTGACACAAGTTTTACAAATTTAAAGAAACTAGTTATGACGGCACCAGTATTACGTGGACCTAACTAGGAGCTTCCCTTTCACATCTCCATGGACACATCAGATGCAGCAATAGGCGTTGTCCTCGACCAAGAGGAGGACAAAAAATATTATGCTATACATTATATCAGTAAAATTCTTACTGCTGCTAAACTTAATTATATAGTAACAAAAAAGGAATTCTTAGATGGCATTTATGCCATAAACAAATTCATACATTATATAATTTGCTATCAAGATTTTCTGTATATTGATCATTCTGCCATTAGGTACTTATCTAACAAACCTATTACAAATGGTCGAATGACTCGTTGGTTGTTGATTTTGCAGGAGTTTGATATCACCATCAAAGATCGTCCGGGGAAGGAAAACCTAGTCGTTGATTTTCTATCTCGAGTTCCAAAGGTAAATGATCCATTGGCAGTGGACGACCAATTTCCAGATGAAAATTTGTTTGTCGTAGCAGTCAAAACACCATGGTATGTAGATGTAGCAAACTATCTGGCAGTGGGAAAGTTGCCCATGCACTTGACAGCAAGGCAAAGTAAACTGATTGTCCAACGCAACGCCTAGTTTTCTTGGATTGGAAGATACCTTTTTCATATAGGGTCTGATATGTGTATATGCAGATGCATTCGTGAGGATGAAATTTATGACATCTTGAAGGCTTTCCATGACGAGCCGTGTGGAGGACACTTCACAGATTGTAGAAAAGGGCATAAGGTACTAAAGATGGGCTATTATTTGCCCACTATTTTTAAATATGCTAAGAAATATGCACAGGCTTGTGATAGATTCCAAAGGATGGACCGACCTGGTCAATCTAATGAAACGTCATTGCAACCCAAATTGGTAATAGAACCTTTCAAACGATGGGCATTGGATTTTGTTGGCCCATTTCATCCACCATCAAACAAAAAAACATACATACTCGTTGCCATAGATTATGTAACGAAGTGGGTAGAAACAATAGATTTTCCAAGAGCTACAAAGGAAGCTGTAATTAGTTTCCTTTTTAGGATATTTGTGCGGTATGGTTTACCAAGGGGAAGTGATAATGGATGGAGGAAGGAAATTTGTAGGACACAAGATTACAACCACTCTAAGGAACCACCACATTACACATAGAGTCACTTCCATGTATCACCCGTAAGCAAACGGGTAGGTTGAAAGTGCCAATAAGGTCATCGAAGCAATTCCCACCAAGACAGTCTCAACACATCGGCGGGATTGGGATGCTAGACTACTAGAGGCCTTGTGGTCCTATCACACAACTTGGTGAAATACTACTAGATATTCTCCATACCAACTTGTATTTGGAAAAGAACCTATCTTTCCTATTGAATTTGAAATAAAGACTCTCAGAACAGCTAAGGAAGTGGGATTGGATCTGACAGAAGCCCAAACCAAACGAATTCAACAAATAAATGAATTGGACAAAGCTCGACTACTTGCTCTACAATGCATCACAATTATTCAGCAGCAAAGGAAAAATTGGTACGACAGTCTTAATAAAAAGAAGACGTTTCAAAAAGGAGATTGGGCACTCCTCTATGACTCCAGATTCCAAGACTTTCTAGGAAAGTTACAGACAAGGTGGCTTGGCCCTTATGAAATTCAAGAAGTACATAAAAATGGTACTCTCACTTTGACTACCATTGATGGGTCTGGCCATTCTTTCAAGGTGAATGGGCATCGGGTGCATCTTTATCACAAACCACTCACCAAAGAGTCTTTTTGTCAACAAGTATGTGATGACCCCACTATGCAAATTTTAGCCGCAGAGAATGATGACCTAGCAGCTTTGCTCTCGTAAAAATGTATCTTTCTTCAGTTGTAAATAATGTATATATTCTTTTATGGTTGGTTACAATTTAGTTAGGCATCACCATGTAAATATGAGGATTTCTCTTGTTTCTGGGTGTGTTTAGTAATTGTTGTTCAATCAATTGAACAGAACTAATTTATTTTTTGTGCGTTTTGTTGTTCAATCGATTGAACGTGTTAGAGCTTAGATCGAGCTCAAGCTGAAGGGAGGCAATCTTAGGATAACCACAAACCAAGCTTAACCTAGTAGCTAGCCCTACTAGGTCAGGAAAGGGCTCTCTCCTTGTCAATCTCAGTTGAGATGACTGAATAAAATATGGATTTTAGGCTAGGTATAGTAGCTCTAGGATTTTTGGTTGATTTTCTTGTTGGATCAAATGGAGCAGGCAGCTTTGGGTCCGGGAAATCAAGTCAGGAATGCAGGGTGTTCTGTGGGGCAAGGTAGGTAGATGTTTAAGCACTTGGAATTGAGTGGAATGGTAGGTCTAAATACTAGTGAGGAGCTAAGGAGGGCATGCAAAGATCATGAGTCCTCTTCAAACAGCTGAAAACATCAAAAACTAAATGTATTCCCAAGGTAGAGCATTGTTACCACTGTATTCTACCTACATATATTTATTTCATTTAGTTAAGAAGAATGAAATAGATTTTGGCACATATACACATGAGAAAAACTAATGACAGAAGGAGAATCAATGCAAAAACGCATTACCACAATAATCCCACAAAAATAGCTGCAAATCCTGGTTTATTTCCTTGCCAAACTGCTGTAGAGATGTACAATGTACCTCAGAGCATCCAAGAGAGTCCAACCTTTACAAATGAGGAAGAAAATACATAATATAGACAACCAAACCACTCATCCTGACCTTCAGGGGTCGAATCCATGAGAAAAGGGGCAATTTCAACCATTTTCCAACTAAGAACTGGAATATAGGCAGTCAAACAATTTGCCTCTATAAGCATGGAAACTGATTCATTGACCCCTCAACCACCTCAAAATGATGAATCTACCCTATAAGGTCCTTTTGTAATTAAATTTACATAGAATAACATCATTTAAAATCATAAATTCATCCATGATGAGAGAAAAAGTCAATTTGTGAAATAACAAGGCGAAAACTGGAGTTTTGAACAAAACTGGCAAAATTTATCCTATGCACAGTGCCACTTCATACCCAGTTTTGGAGGCCTTTTCCTTGACAAAATTGAGTCCAAGATAGCTCGTTGGAAAGGTCTTCCTGTCTAGTTTCTGGAACATCTTTAATGTTTTCATTTGGATGTCATTTGCCTCCTCAAAAGTGGAATCTCCCAAGGCTGCTTCCTGTGTGTCCAAAAAGAGGCAAAGAGGTCATTTTTTGATGGTTTTTTTACCTTTAGGTGACCAAGATTTGCTCAAAATTTGTTGAAACTTTTAGGGATTGATGTTCTCATCATGCTAAATCTGAATATGAAATCCATTTCTCCAAAAGGTGTCCCAGTCAAAAGCGCAGCGCCAGTGGCACTGTGCACCTATGCCAAATTCCTGTGTTGCAAAATTTAAATTTTGAAAATTGCAAAATCTTACCAAAATTTTCCCAAAATTGGCACAAGGCACCCTCATCCACTACTTTGATGAGCTAATGAGGCATCAGCTAGGATTTCCAACTTGTCTTTCTCCTTTTTTCTTCTCAAGGCCTTCCTCAACCTTGCCTTAAGCTTCCTCATCCTTATATTTTGTTCCAGGTCATACAGTGATAGGCCATGTGACGAAGCATCTTCTTTTCTTTATTGGCCTTCTCAAGCAGATTTTCAAGGTGAATGTTGACCCTTTCAAGCCAAGTTTCTCGTTCATTCAATCTCTTGCTCAATGGAGGTCAACTTGACCTTTGCCTTCGTAGTCATTTGCCTGTTCTCCTTGTGGTGAATGAAGAGTGGTGAATTGGTGACTGAAGGTAAGATGAGTATGAAGAGATTTTGATGGATGAATGGGTGATAGTGAATAAAGGTGTGAATAGGATTTAGTGAGTGAGTAGGGTTTAGGAATAGTGTAGGGTTTTGGAATAGTGTATGAAGTGGGGAAAATATAGAGGGAATGATGTTTAGGGACTCTTGTATGGGGAATAGGTTTTATGGAACAAAAACTAGATGAGGAAAGATAGCAATAAAATAGCGGGCTTTTGAATTTATGAGATATTTTGGTGACAACTAGGGTTTACTTTCTTAAGAGACAAACTCACCAAAAACCAATTGCAAAAATTATTTTGAGCAAGAATAGCAATGATACTTACTTGCAATGGAGGAAATTGGGAGATTTGAGGTGATTTAATTCAATTTGGAAAAATTTGGCATGTTTTGGAGCTTAGTTTTCAGGTGTGCAGCGCCCTCTCTCAGGTGCGCAGTGCCTCTTCTATGCGCAGTGCACGTTCAGTTTTGCACTATGTGAAATCCCCAAGTGTGCAGTGCCCCTTCTATGTGTAGCGCCCTTTTGCAGACCACTTTTGGAGGCCTTCCTAGTGTCCAAATTGGGCATGTGATAGCTCGTTGGAAATCTTATCGAGTCTAATTTCCAGAAAATCTTAAATTTTCCAATTAGGAGTTCATTTTCCTTGTCAAAAGTCAAATCTCCCAAGACTGGTCAAATGTGCAAAATGAGGCTGCCTAAATGCAGAGTGTTGTTGCAGTCAACTTTTGAAGGTCTTCCTCAACTCCAAATTGAGCTCATGATAGCCCATTGGAAATATCTTTGTGTCTAATTATCAGTTGACTCATCAAGAAAGTCATTTGGTCATTCCACCCAGGAGAAAAATTGATTTTACCAAGGTCACTCCAGAGGTGCAGCAACCCTCCTGAGGCAAATGATGTTTTCTACATTTCTCCCAAACCATGAAACCTGTGTAAAAACTGAAAGAGTTTTTTCTTCTTGGGCCAATGATGGAAAAACAATCTCTCAATTTTGTCAAATTCATCTTCTATTTCTCAAAAACATCTTTTTAATAAAACCTATCCCAATATGTGGAACAGGGGATTTGTAGAAATGAAGGGAAATGAAGGGGAAATGAAGGGTTGCTAAATTCTTGAGAAAATTTTGAAAAATAGGGAGGTATGTTAGGAAGCAAGGGAAAGTGGAATTTCAAATATTGAGTGAGTGGAAGGGGTCTAAAAGGGCAAAACACAGGCCTAGCCTAGAAGATTGTCAAATTGTAGCAAGAAGCTAGGGTTTGTGGGAAAATGATGAATTTGAGGGATATCAGTGATGGAAAGTGCTTAAGAAGGTACATTAAGGATAGGGGAAGGTATATGAACATCAGGATATAAGTTTTGTTGATGATTTGACCATCTAAGAAAAATTACCTTCAAAACCCTAGGAGAGGGAAATGAGCCTTACCCAAGTACAACTGAAGCACGAACAAGGAGTAAAATGACCCATTAGAACCTGAAATGATGATGACAACTCTTTGAATGATGGTACACTTAGCTGAATGGTGACATGGACCGACATTTGGACAACTTTGAAAGGAGTGTAAACAAATCCTAGACCTAATACCTAGTGACCAAAATTTACTTGAAGACTCACTGAAATGACAAAATTTGACTTTGACATCCTAAGACCACTTTGTAAGAGCATGTTTGATCACTGGTGGAAGGCTTCAAAGGCTGACACTAATAGAATGGTTGTTTTTCAATCAATTGAATAGAACTAATTTATTTTTTGTACATTTTGTTGTTCAATCGATTGAACTATTGTTGTCCAATCACTTGAACAACACTTACTTCTTGTTTTTTTTTTATTCAATCAATTGAACGATTGATGTTCAATCGATTGAACAGCATGTTTCTATGTGTTTTTTTTTTCAATCGATTGAACGATTGTTGCTCAATCAATTGAATATCACTTTTGTGTGTTTTGTTGTTCAATCAATTGAACAACACTTATTTGTTTGCGAGTGTTTTGTTGTTCAATCGATTAAACAATTATTGTTCAATTAATTGAACATCACTTTTTGTGTGTTTCGCTATTCAATCAATTGAACATCATTTTTCGTATTTTGATGTTCAATCATTTGAATAATTGTTGTTCAATCAATTGAATAGCACCATTTTTGTGTTTTGTTGTTCAATCGATTGAATGATTTCTATTCAATCAGTTGAACAGCACTTGTGTGTGTTTTGTCGTTCAATCGATTGAACGATTGTTGTTCAATCAATTGAAAAACACTTATTTGTTTGAGTTGGTTTTGTTGTTCAAATGATCGAACGATTGTTTTTCAATAAATTGAACAACACTTATTTGTTTGTGAGTGCTTTGTTGTTCAATCGATTGAACGATTATTATTCAATCAATTGAACAACACTTTTTATGTGTTTCTTTGTTCAATCGATTAAATGATTTTTGTTCAATCAATTGAACAGCATTTTGCGTGTTTTGATGTTCAATCATTTGAAAAAATTTTGTTCAATCAATTGAACAACACTCTTTGTGTGTTTTGTTGTTCAATCGATTGAACGATTGTTGTTCAATCAATTGAATAGCACTTTTGTGTGTTTTTTCATTCAATCGATTGAATGATTGTTGTTCAATCAATTGAACATCACTTATTTTTTGCATGTTTTGTTGTTCAATCGTTTGAACGATTGTTGTTCAATCAATCGAACAACACTTTTTGTGTGTTTTGTTGTTCAGTCAATTGAACGATTGTTGTTCAACCCATTGAACAGCACTAAAAAATTTTTGTGTGTTTGTTGTTCAATCGATTGAATGATTGTTATTCAATCAATTGAACAATTATTGTTCAATCAATTTAACAACACTAATTTATTTTTGTGTGTTTGTTGTTCAATCAATTGTACAACCCTAATTTTTCTTTTGTGTGTTTGTTCTTCAATCAATTGAACAGTTGTTGTTCAATCGATTGAACAATCACTGTTCAGTAGAATAAATAGCTGTGATTTATTTTTGTTGTTTCATCATCGGTCATTATTTTTGTCATTTTCTTTCTCTTCCATGTTTTGAATAAAAACCATCTTGTTGGATTTGTGCCTAAGATAAAGAAAAACAGCAATATTAATACCATTATGATTTATGGAACCTTTTGATTGCCATCTTTATTCAAAATCTGACATGGTGCATCTCTATAATGACTGGATGAATATTTTCCCTTTGGACACATCATAAAATTATTTATTATCTTAATACCATGTCGGTTTATATTTTACACTTTCAAATGGATAAATCCCTTTGATATGATGATATGGGGGTAAAAGCATAACTTTCATTGGCATTTTTTTTACTTCTCACGCCATCCCTGACTCTTAAGGAGTAAATGAGCCTTTACAATAAAAGCATCAAAATATGAAAACATGAAAATATAAAAATGTGAAAATGCAACAAACATTGTCTTAAAGAGGATAGGAGGTCTCAGTACGAGCCAACCTACCATGATCATAAGGATGTAACAGGTGACATTCCATTATGGCCACCACACCAAGGTAATGACCTTCTTGATAATTAAAATTTTCAAAAGGACAGGGGGTCTCATCACCAGCCAGCCTGATCACTTTGTTATATCCTAGTGAATGGCACTATGATTATCTGGTTACCATGCCATAATAGTGGTCTCTTTATAGAAAGAAAAGGAGAATCATCTAAATACTAAAAGGAGGACTTTGGCTCATTTTGTGGGGTTACAAAGAAACCTTGTAGAACCTATGAACGACTACTGGCAGCAATGGATCTGCTTGTGGTATTGAAGTACTATGTTACACTGCCAAATTCTCTCTATCCTATTACCACCTATGGATTCGTTTCTAAAGGAAAATTTCCCATTTGAACAGCATTTTTAATTTAATTAGCCAACATGCATGGTAACCTATATCTTATATGCATTATATCATCATTGTCCAATCACTTTACCGACAGTCATTAATACTTATCGTTGGTCATGCGTTTGTCACTTTTCCACCTAAGGTAAATATCTATTGACATAATGATATAAATCTCTATTTTATTTTACGAGCATTTCAAATCTTTTGACATGTACTGCTTTGATTGTCGTTGTCGTATATTACGCTGCTTTTATTGATTGGTTACCTGCATTTATGATTTACCAACACTTTCTCCCTTTTTCCCATGTTTGGTGGGCATGGACACCCTTTTCTGATTGGAGGGGGGATGGTATGCGTATGAACAGCATGTGTGACAATTTATGGATAGTTTGTGTGATGATTATTAAACTGATTTTTGGTTAAAGGTATGCATGATGATTGCGCGTCTGTAATAATTATCAAACGATTTCTGATTGGAGGGAAGAAGGCAACCATTATGGATAACATGCGAATTGATTATGATCCTGTGCCAAATATTGTTGACGAGACAAATAACATAATTTCCTTTGATATTAATTCTCAAAACAACATCATTTTTCTGTCAATAGCTTTAACGTTCTCTAGTGTTGTTCCAAACTGTGAAAGTGTGAGAGAAGTGCATGCAAGTGAATCAGCCACAGAAAAATAGCAGCCATGGGAGGAAAAGCCATTCGAAATGAACCCACAATGCTTAGGGTATCAGACCAGGCTCGTGTGATTCTTGAGCGCGCCGGCTAGCTACAATACTTGACCAAATTACAGGGATTTCATGAGGAAATGACACTTGAATTTTTGCAGAATTTACAGAATGGCCACACCATGGTGAAAGGCAAGAACATAACAGTCTCTGAAGCAGTCATAGCTGAAGTCACTAGACTTCCAGCAGAAGGAACAAGATGGATAGACAAACATGTTCTTCTGCAAGATGCAGTCACAGTATTTCAGGACCTAGACAAGAAATTGGTGCGAAAAGGAAAAGGGGTTCACCCTACAGCTTTAAGACAGCCATGGCAGGAATTGGCAGCCATTGTGCAGAGGTATATCACATGCGATGGACGACAGGACGTGGTAAAACCTCACCAACTTAAACTGTTAGCTATTTTGAAACAGAAAATTACAGTTAAATTGTCATTTTATTTAAATTTTGTATTACATGGTGTTGCTCGTCGGGTCAGAAAGGCAAAGGACCCACTTACAATCATCGGCCATCATGTTCTGATCAAATTAATCATCATTCATGGATTGGCCCAGCAGCAGCTAACCTGGGATAACCTAGTAAATCCTACTTTCACCCCACCTATAGAAAACCCAGCGACTAAAAAGCAAGGGCCAAGAGTGACAGGTCCGAAAAGGACACAGAAAAGAAAGAATCCCTTTTTGGCCTTAGGCCCAGCAAAGCAAAGACACTCTGCGAGGATAAAGTCACAGTGACACACCCTAATTCAAATAGACGAGGCTGGGCCATCTCACATGCCCCCTCCAAGTCCACAAGATGACTCTCTGCAAGACTATGAGGAAGAGGTTGCCTGAGTATTGGAGAATATGGGGATATTCAGTGAAGGAAGGGAGCAATTCAGGAATTTTGAAGGGAAAATTTATGCCCCCAACTAGTCTGCCCTTGCTGGCAGTCCTAGTCATGAAGAAACCCTACCATTTACTTATAATTTGGAAGAATAGAGGGAACAAGTTCCTTCTATGGAGAAGCCCCTTGAAGCAGAAGTGCATGCAGAGGAAACCATTAAGGAGGGAAATCAAGCATAAGCTACTGGCCCATTGGAACCCCCATCTAAGGAAAACCCTACAGAAGAAACCCTGGAAGGTGAAAATCAACCACAGGGCACCATTTTTATGAATTCCCCAGAGGACGAGGCCCATCTAGAAGAAGACCCTGAAAATGATAATTTCTCAGGAGACACCATTCCATTGGGGTCTCCTAAGAGGCAAGTTCATGAAGATAGGGACCTAGAAGGTGAAAGTCCGTCAGGAGACACAGTTCCATTAGAACCCCATCCTGATGTTGACACAATTCCACCTGAACATGAACCTGAAGTAAATACAGTTGTACCACCGTCAGTCAAAAGCCTCATGACAAAGAAAACATACAAGGAAAAACACAAGAAGTTGTTTAAAAAGTACAGGAAGAAAAAGAAAACAATTAAGCAACTGAGAGAGTGGTTGAAGGAAGTAGTCAAGGTCAGGAAATTGAAAACAGAATTAGAGACCATAGAGACCCAAACAAAACAATGCTCTGGGAAAGATATCGAAATCCAAACTGAGACCCTTTTGGTTTATTCAAAATAAACCCAAACGGACTTCCCCACTACTGATGCTTCTGTCCAAACAAATTTTGCAGAGAATATTCACGAAGGCTACCATATGACCCAAGGAACAACTGAAGTTGTTGTTCAAACTAATACTGAAGAAAGCACCCAAGTTGATTGTTGTATGACCCAAGAAGCGGCCGAGGCTGTTGTTCAGACTAGTCCAATGGAAACACAGGATGATGAGGTCCAGATAGAGGAGATGCCTGACTACATTCCCCTAGTAAGGGAAGCAGTCATTAGGAAATTGTAGAATGAACTAGTCAAGACTCAGCAGGAATTGACTCAGCATAAAGAGGAAGTAGTGCCCCTACAAGTACACTAGGAATTACGAAAGAAATTTGAGGCACTCATGGTCATAGAGGATGAGACTTTCGCTAATTACAAGGATGAACAGAAGAAAGTTGAAAAAGCACAGGTCAAGTTACAGAAGGCTAAGGAGAAAATGGAGACTGTTTTCTCTCTTTATTCAGATGCCTTGTCATGTCGAGCTCCTGCCACCAACTATGCACTGTTCCTACTAGAAAGATACCTCTTATTGAAGGTCAAAGTTGTTAAATCTGGTAAGTAGGTGGAAATTAAGACCACCCCAGACTTTTTCAAGTGTTTTAGAGAACAGAATGAACAGGTACAATACCTCTTGTGTGAATTGTACATGCATAATTTTTTCTTAGAGGATGACTTAAATAGTAATCCTGGCCCCTTCATAGGGGATATCCAATTCCAAGCTTTTCTTTCCTTTGCCACTAATCAGATCAAATGGGCTAAAGCCCATAATACTTTTCAAAAGAGAGAATATGGCATAGACTTATGGGTTAGGGGAGAACCTACAAAACCCCTGCACCTCTCTGTCCAACACAAATAGTTCATGAAATGAATGGGTGTTGTGGGCCAATTAGGACCATTGCACATAGACATCATACAAGCAGGGAAGGAGTACTTCCAAGAAATCAAAGAAGAAGCTTTGTCTGCAGCCAGACAGAGATGGGAAGCCTCTAGCAATAATGTCAGGAACAAAGAGCCATTTGGATTCAGGAATTTCAAAGTTTCCTTCACTCGCTTACACAAATACAGCAACATGGTCCTGAGCATGGGCCCTGATTGGATAGGGTGCCAATATAGAAGTCCAATTATCTGGTATCATCTAGATGGGTACCGCAGTGATTATAACTTGTCATACCATCAAGTGAATCGGGATTTTGCAGCGCTCAAAAAGAAAAACGGTTTCAGGTTGTATAAGGAGGAAGTATATCTTGCTTATTCCTTAACTCAACTACACCTTAACCATTTGATTGCATGAGGACATGCAAAAAGGTAAGCAGGGGAGTATGTTGGGCCGAGAAAAAGGTATGTTTTCTCCTCGTAAATAGATTAATTAAGCATTTTTCCTCACATACTTATCTTCGTTTTATGAATAAAAATAGAGGAAAAAACAGCAGAAGCTGGGTAAAATCGATTAGTAACAAATTAGATAAAATTGGGCATGGAAAATTGATTTTCGTTATCTTTATATGTAGGGACGCAGATTGGATGATTATTGTTCAATCGACAGAACAACAGTAGCCAGCAAAGTAAAAAAGACAGCTTCTTGAGCATGGAAGACAGCAAAAGACCAGGATGACCCATGCTATTCTATGATGAAATCATATCGAGTGTTGCGAAATCCTCAGGATCCCCTGATCCTGAGGATTCGCTTCTATCCATTTACTTTTCCAAATGTTATATAAAGTTGTGAGGTGAACTGAACAGCTAGTTAGGAATTTGCAGATTGTAACTATTCTTTTTGGACATATAATACTTTCATCACAGTGATGATGTAACTCTGTTATTGATTTTAATGAATAAGATTGCATTTAATTCATAATCATATTCTGAATATCTAACAACGGGGACTTCTGGAGACTTTGGGCCCAGTCAATAGGACATATTCTGCTTCAATTGTGTTATAATCATTTTTGTTTACTCTTATACTTGTTTATTATTGTTAGTTTGTAAAGTTAGCATCATTTTGATTACTGTGAGGATTGATGATTCTGATTTGCGTTTGTTGTTTAGTCAAGATTCTAGATTTAGTTGTGTGTTATATATGCGTGATACTCTTTATTGAATTGGTTATGTTAATTCTAACATTAGATTGATGTTCATTCTAAGGTAACGCTATCATAGATTTCAAAGCTAGAGTTGATTGCTTTCCATGAGATGTTTATATGGTTATTTGTTGTTCAATTGTTATAGCTTTCCTTCATGTTAAATGAATTAGTTTTAATACCAGTTAGATTTCCAAGTGTGATCCTTTCTATTTTCATTCTAATTTAGTTTCTTACAGAATAGATTAAGTAGATTTGAAAGTGTGTTATGAATTCCTTTCAGAATTGTTTGGATTGAATTTAGAGAAATAGACATTAGCAATTGCAACGATTCCAACTTCTTTCATTATAAGTTGACCTCTGAATTCACTGCATATACAGTGCTGACACTCTTGAAATAAAAATACTTTCCTTGGGTTGATGATTAATGTAGGTATTAAGATTTCTTGTAATAAGACATCTTAGTGCACCAACAATGGGTTATCGTCAGAACATAGACATGTTTCTCACTCATTTCACACACTCTTATCACAAAGGTTGTTGCATTAAGTGAAGTATGTTTTCATATGTTCTAGATGGTCTATGTTGTGTCACTAAGTTTTCAAGTGTGTGATTGTAGTCAAGTTATACCACTAATCAAATCAGTTCCACTAATCACATCAATTCCACTAATCCCACACTTAGCCAAATTCTGGAGTTTCCCTGAAAACCTAGCGACATCCATATTTCCTTAATTGCGCACTTCACATCTGCAACCCTCAAGCTTCCCCCTTGCCAAATAAAATTATGAAATGCACAAAGAGCCCAGCCTCCCTTGGCATCCAAAACTACGTAGTGGTTCCCTCCAGTTTCCTTCCCTTAGTTGGAACCCACTGTCTCCATAAACTACGCAATGTTGTCCCTCAACTGCCTAGTCTGCCTTGCATCCTAAAACTGCACATATGTATCTTCCTAGGACCTCATCCCATAGTAGTGTATTATATCCTATAATTATGTAGTGTTTTCAGTTGCCCAATCTACCTTTCATTCTGAAGCTGCGTAGATTTATCCTCCCAGGGCCTCATCCCATAAGTAGTCACTTCCTGCTGAAACTGTGCAGAATTATATCTCATTGACCACAAAGAAGGATGACGTGCTAGATGAATCTCAAGGAGATGAGGAAGAAGATAAGCAGACCAAGGAACCCAAGGTATGATAGAAGATCGGGACCGCATGAAGACTCTATCTGATGCACAACCCTTTTGAGGGAAGGTATGGAAAACGAAGCACATCTTTTGAAATACCCCTCTTAGTATAGCTTGAAGGATTTCTTATAATTTTCATAACATTCTGTCTTCAATGAAATGCATGATTGCAAGCACTAAAAGTCATTCCATGTGTTTCCTCTACATGTCTTTCCCCTTTTTGCCTGTTGGATCAATTGTCATCTTTTGACATGTATGGTTGTTATGTCATGTTTGTGAACTATTTTGGTGACCATGAAGTTTGGTATTTGTGTATACAAGTGTCCTAACCATGTGAACACCTATCACACTCATACACAAAGTTGTAATCATTGTCGTGCAAGTGTCATCACGGACGTCGAAAGGTTTATCCCAAGTGTCGCACTTGTCACTTTCAACATTAGACAGTCTCACAGATGGTCATGCTTTGTTATGTTGTCCTGGTGATCAGTGTTGTCATGTTGTCGACGTATGTTGAGTGTGTGATCACAATGTCAAAGTTCTCATAAGTTCACTTACCTCTCACACTTAGCCATCTTTCTGAAAATCGCTTCGACTGAACAACCCCGCTTCACCAGACCCCGACTAAGATGCACTACGTAGTCTCAGCCCTCAGTGGTGCTTCTTTGTTGCTTGGAACTACACAGTGCTTGAGGTTGTCCTCCGGGTCAGTTGCAATGTGCAATCCCAAAAGTGAGAAGCTTGTCTTCGTTCCCAGAACTGTGTATAAACTTCCTCAAGGCCCGACCTAGACTGCGCACTTCGCAAGATTAGTCATCAAGGCTCCTTCCTGCTTGATGGAACCCCGCATTGTGTAGAGACCTAAGCCTGCACTGCTCCGAGAAACTACGCAAAGGTTTCCTCCCAGTGACCTCCCTTAGTCGAGACTCACTACTCTCAAAAATTGAGTAGAACTATCATTTGGTCCCTCTATTTTCCTACCTTTTCTTCCCTATGGAAATTGCACAGAGGTGTACCTCAGGGGCCCACCTTGTAGCTGCTACTAGTGTCCTCAACTACGCAATCCTGCCTCACAGTGGCCTCTGCGCAGTTTTCTGGGACAATGAATATTGTGCACCGGATTTCCTCAGTCAATCCTGAGAGGGATGTAAAATTTATATAAATATAAATAATATTATTAAGAAACAGCGTCTTCTTAACTCAGTATTTATCTTGTACTAAAAGCAATCAAATCTTTAGAGGTACAAACATTTTACAAGTTTTGCACTTAAAAAGAGGTTTGCATCTTGAAATATTTGATCCTTCTTGGAATTTGGTAGATCCATAGTTAAGATGGATCAATGGCAGTAATACCATTATAGATCTATCTTAACTATGAATCTAGCAAGTGCAAAGAGAGATCAAATCTCTTGAGGTGCGAACATCTTTTAGAGTGCAAAACTTAAAAAATATTTGCTCCTCTAGAGATATGACCAATCTCAAAGATTGATGCATCCAAGAGGGATCAAATATCTTCAGGTGAAAATATGTTTTGGAGTACAAAACATAGATCCATAGTTAAGATGGATTGATGCTAGTAATACCATTATAGATCCATATTAACTACGAATCTAGGGAGCATGGAGAGAGATCAAATCTCTTGAGGTGCAAACCTCTTTTAGAGTGCAAAACTTGAAAAGGATTTTCACATCCAGAGATTTGATCAATCTCAATTCTTGATAGCACATCCGAGAGGATTCATATTTCTTGAGGTGAAAATCTCTTTTAGAGTGCAAAACTTTAAAAAAAATTGCACCTCAAGAGATTTGATAAATCTCAAAGCTTGATAAACAAGCGCGCACATACACCATGTGTAATTTTTTATTGCCCCGTTGCATTTTTAAATGCATGAATAGATTTGATGTTATGAAAATCCCCTTAGGCAATTCTAATTTGTAAAATACATAGTTTAAACTTGAAAATCCAATGAATCTTTATTAGATTTCAAATAAAAATGACCATAAAATATACTTAAAAAATAACCAAAATGTAGAATAATAAAAATCCACGAAATGTTTTAACTATAACTTTTTTTTAATTGCTTCATATAATATATACATAGTTCTTTTCTGAACATGTATAATATACGCATAGTTGAAATTGAAATATTTTACTTAACATCAGCATTGAAATATTTTATTTGTATACCACATTAAAATATATATATTTTTGTTATTACCATATTTGTATGTACAAATCAATATCACTTAACATTACATATTATGACTCACATTTTATTTTTTGTTATTTTTAATATTTTTAAATATTACATATCAATTTTGTTTTAAGAATTGAATGAATTAAACATATTAGACACTAATTGAATTTTTTTACTTTAAATTATTTATTTTCTTTAGGTATTGAAATATTTTATTATTGTTAACATAAAAATCATTTATTAGGTGTGGTAGGAGGGGGAGGGGTCTTGTATAGCCCCGAAGAAAATCTTGTTAAGATGTATGCATGGGGACTGGGGATCAATAACAAACAATCAGGCAGAAATGCATGGATTTTTGCAAAGTTTGATATTGGCCAAAACTTCTCAAGTGTCCAACATTAAAATTTTGGGAGACTTTCTTATTATCATTCGGCACTTGTACAAAGGAACTTTGCCTTAAAGAGAATAAGGAGGATCATTGAAGGCATTCCACAAAAAGAGTACTTTCATATCCTTAGGAATCAAAATGAAGAAGCTAGTAAATATGTGAATCAATCCTACTAGCTTCAAGCAAGGAATTAAAAAGTCAATGGTGATACAGGGTGGTTGATTTTTCCCTAACCCTAAAGGCCAAGCCTTATTTCTAAGGAAGGAATTATGACTTTTTTCCTCTTATTAAAGAATT